>CACSLK010027752.1:12815086-12839064 GCA_902706635.1 Striga hermonthica | reverse complement strand
GCGAGAATAAGGGTTGGGGGTGGGGCGTCCGGTTTTTTTTTTAATTAGTAAGGGTAAAATTGTATTTTTGAGGTACGGTAGGTAGTAAAATGGGTGCGATATTAAGTAATTCAGAAAAAAAATAAGTAAAAGAAGTAGAAAAGTAGACTCCTAGTTTAAATAATAAATTAACTTGTGTCCATGACTAGTTCAATATCTCCCCTTTATATAATTTCAAATGCTATGTTTGGTAAAACTAGTTGATAAGCTAGTTGATAGCTGATAAGCTAGCTTATAGCTTATCAGTAGTTTTTTAGCTTATAGCTTATAGCTTATGACTTAAAGCTGATAAGCTAGCTTATATGATAAATATATTTAGTAAAATTAACTGATAAGCTAATTGGAATAAAAAATTCAACTAGCTTATTTGAAAAGCTACCTGATGAAGCTTATCAAATAAGCTCGAGATTTTTAAATAAGCTCGTCCTACCAAACGAGGCTTATTTAAATACAGAGAGCTTATAAGCTAATCAAATAAGCTATAAGCTATTAAGCTATAAGCTAGCTTATTGGTGTAACAAACATAGCCAAAATGTGTTGAGCCTAAATGGCTGCCTCGTACGCTTCGAATCTTACTTGGCAACATTACATGCTTCGTCTTTTGGTTCGGATAGAAATTAATATTATTACGTTCCAAATTAAATAGGTTTGGACATACTTCCTTAATTGTTTAAAACAAATGTTTAATACCATAGTCAATTATACTCATTCCATAACACTGATTGTGTAATTATTTAATAAACATGCATTGTATACGGTATTTTCATTCCATAATATATATCCCCATAATATCTTTACACAGTTTCTTCATGGTTTCTTCATTTCATAGTATATGTACATGGTTTCTTCATTCAATAATATATATATCCCCATTTTTATTGTTCTTTTCACTTTAATATATATCTGTATACGTAAGGTTTTGTTTAAAACAATGCATCACATGTCATCAAATAAAATTTGTTGACGTCCAAAAACTATATTGTATATATATTTTCTTACAATATGGTTTTTAATTGTCATAAATTATATTTTTTTTTAAGTCATGTCATAAATTATATTTTTTTTTTGCAATATATACACTACAAGAATTCAATAGCAATTCTGATAGATATTCAATGCTATTATTTTCATTGGAATTTTCCAACGGATTTCAATGGAAATTCTAACAAAAATTTACCGTTGGAATTAATGAGTTTTCTATTGGAATTTCCGTTGGATTTTGACGATTCCAACGGTTGAAATATGGGTGAAAATAAAAAATCCAAAGAAAATTCCTACGGTAAAAAACCGTTGGAATAATAGGCGTTGAAATGATCAAATTTCATCTTAATTTCAATGGACAAATTCATTCCAACGGAATAATTCTGCTGGAATTTTCGTTGGGATCATTCCAACTAAAGCTATATCATTGAAATATCATTTGGAAATCTATTGGAATATATTACCCTAGGATTTTCTCTTGGAATATGATATTTTTTTGTACTGATTATATATATATATATATATGTATATATATATTTAATTAATTTGTCAAATGAACTTAAAAAATATATATATATAAAAAGCTAAAAATTATCTTATGAAACAATGGAAATTGATTTATATTAACCTATCATAAAATATTTATTTTAATTGAAAGTAATATTTATAAACAATGCATGAACATAAAATAAGTATAAAAAATATTTTAAAATTTATGTATCAACGTAAATAAAGACTACAAAGATATTGAACAGTCTAATGATATTAAAAATTAAAAAATAATAATTGTAATTAAAAATAATAAAAATGATTATTATATTTCATAAATTTGAAAAATATTACACCCATACACATTATATTTTAAATTATTGAATGTTATAAAGTTGAAAATATTTTAAAATATTATAGATCAGGGAAGAAAATTGTGTATATAAAATATTAATCAGGCTTGGAAAATGTTTAAATAAATTATAATAAATTTATTGAGTTGTAGATAATATGTGTGTGTGTGTGTGTTAAAAAAATATCATTTTAACAAAGTGTGATATAGGTATTATTTTAAATAATTAAATTTGTTAAATTTTTTAATTATTAATTTCATGCTTCTTTTATTTTTTATCATTATATTATAAGAATATAAATTTAATTACTTATTTTTTATATAAATATTTTTTTTATTTTAATATACCATTTTTGTTCACGAGTGTTACATTAACTGCATAATAAATTAATTATGTTTTCTGATTCTGATAATAGTAAATATATCTTAAATAAAATAAATAATATTTCATACAAGATATTTTTTAGAATTTAAAATAATATTATAAAATCTTATACATTATCATTAATTATTAATTAATTTTAGAATTTTATTTCTTTTAAATTCTTTGTTGGAAAATTAATGTTTTTCTTAAACACACGTATAGTACACGGGCGTTGTACCAGTATTTAATAAACTTGAAACCTCTACCGTGAAATTCTCCCAAACAAATTAGCTGTAGTAGACGGTTCACTCGATGCCACCCGCGAGGGTGGCACCCATTTGGTGTGCCATTAGCTTAAATTGCTTTTATTATTATTGTTATTGTTATTATTATATGTTGTTTTATACAATTGTTACTTGTTTTTGTATTTGCATTATTCTTTTTTAATTTTCTTTCACTTATCATCATCATATCAAAATAAAAATCTAAATTTGTAATTTCATGTAAATAAATATATCTTGTTATATCCATTTTTATGTTTTGTATCTCCCAGTCTATATCAAAATATATTTTTCTTGTACTCATTTATTTAAGTTTATGTTTATATTTAATTTTATGTCTAGCTCTGATACCATTTTATATTATCGTTTTAGGTGGTCCTATTTTATGTAATTTTTTAGATTTTCGCTTATGTCTTTGTATATCATAATCTAATTGTTCTAATTTTTGTTCATCCTTTTCTATATATTTATATTGAATTAATTTTTCTATTAAATAATCTATTTCTTTGATTTCTTTTCTTTTTAGTTCAGCTAGTTCAAGATTTATATCTTTCCTTTCCATTTTATATTTTATTATTCAATTTTATTACTAATGAGCTTAATTCATTTACCTGTTTATTTAATTTTTCTATTTCTTTATCCCCTTTATATAAACTATTGCTACTATGGGGTTCTTCAATTTCTTGAATTTTTAATAAACTATTTTCATTCATTTTTCCTAAATTTGTAGGATTACTAAATGATCGTCTACTATGTTCTCTTAAAAATTCTTTTTGAATTCTATCATTTTTAATAATAGTACTGGTTTCATTGAATAATTTTTCTGTATATATTCTTTCTTGATTTTGGTAATTCATACTTAAACTACTATTACTTAATGCATAGGCTATTCTATAACAAACAACCATAGGTATATCTCCTGATTCCATTAATGTTTTTTCTTGAAAATTACATATTATTCCTATACAGTTATTAATTTTCTTGGTTGCTAATGGTATAGGAAATTGTAATGATATATTAAATTTAATTACTCCATACCCTAAATCTCCTTCTATTTCTCCTAACTTTCTTGATTCTTTATGCATAATTCTATTATCTTCAACTTTTATATTTACGGGTGTTTTTATTCCTTCTCTAAATGTTGATCGTAATACTATTTGTACCGTGTTTATATGTATATAACTTATCCTTTTCCTATCTCCTTCTTTTATTTTTTCTAACCTTTTTTCTATTTGATTTATTTCAACTAAAGGTGCTTGAAAATTATAATTTGCTTGTTCTATTCTAATCGGTTGTTCTCCATTCATTATTCCGTAATGTATTATATTTTTCCTATTTAGTTTTTCTAGTATACTATTATTTATTCCTTCTTTCTTTTCTAAATCTAAATTTCCTTTATTCTTTACTTTTGTTACTACTTTTTTATCTAATAATATATCTGATAGATAAATTCCTTGTTCTTCTATATTTTCTATAACATGATATTCGTTTTCCATTTTATATCTTTAATTATCTTATATTTAGAATTCTTAGCCTTATTTGAACACTTAGAATGGATGCTTGATATTCGACTTTCTTTATTAATTCTTTAATCATGGTATTTGAAGAGGTGATATCATCACATATTCGAAAATAAACTTCATCTTCTACTGGACATTCTTTATGTATATAAACTTTAACTAGATCGAATAACATTCGTTCATTTTCTTTTAACATTTTTGTTAATAAAACAATTTGTTCGATTAATGATTTTAGGCAATTTATATTTCTATGTATTTCTTTATATGACATATTCCAAAAATCATTTATTTCCATGCAGTATTAAGGAATTAATAACTATTTTTAACAGGATATATATAAAAACACTTGATTAAGAGGGTTACCTGATTCCGCCTGCTCTCAACACAATTCTGGACTTAATGGCCTTCACGCCTAACAGCTTTGGCCTTTTCTCAGAACTTTCAGTGCGCCAGAGAGACTATCGCTTAATCAATTAACACCTTCAATCTTTCTTCTTATATTTTCTAAATATTTAATAACTCATTATATACGAAAGCACAAAATCTTGTGAAAGGAGAATGTTATATGAAAGGATTTTATTTCAAAATTGCTGTGTCCTCAAATGAAGTTTGAGACACTTATTTATAGGCGAGAGATACAACTCTGCCTCTTTACATCATGGCCGACAACTTTACATTATAGGTTCTTAGTGGGTGTGGGTGGTGACTCACCATCCCATTACATAGTGCATAGGATCCTTTCTATTATTACAACAAGACCATTTTCAAAAAGAAGGTGGGATCCTCCATTTATGTCTACTTTTTTGTCCACTATCTGCTCCATTATTCTCCACTATCTTATTGCCTCCTTACGTAAGCGCTTACATCATTCCTGAATAGGTTCAAACTCTCCTTGTGATTCTGGGTTGCATAATTCACAAATGTGATCTTCTGTGAATTCCTTCTGTAGCCTGATGCAGATTTCCTTCTTGATTATTTCTGGAATATCAAATTGTATTTTTATTAGTGTATCCAGATATTTGTTGAGCAGCTTGATGTCTATCTCTGCTGGATCTCGTGCTTGCATACTCCAAATGATAATGGACTTTGCTGCATAATTAATTCGTCCCTTGATCTTAATGCCTTTGTTTAAAATTATGACATAATTATTAAGAAACTGAACTAATTCGTCCTCATGCTGTGCTTGTCCGATGTCTGGATAATTTCCATTGCTTATTCCAATTTGACAAAACTGGATTGCTGGTTGTATTACTTCTTGTGACTTCTCCCCCTCCCCAAAAATTGGTGTGGTGGCGAATATCTTCATAAAACCTTCTTTTTTCCCGAGTACATGCTTACCATATTGGAAAACTGCCTTCTTGATGTTGATCGGGAAGTACTGGAACATATTTGCATCTCTGAAATAAATACAACTCAGTAACCCTGATTGGAACATCATATATACTTTCATTGGATCTGCCTCTGGTAAAGAGATTGCTTTTGGTCCAAGATATGAACCATCAACTGGATAAATACTTGTCTGCTTATCTTCATCTGTATAATTAACCACAAACTTAAATTCGTGGTCAAAAATGTTTTTTGTGAGCTTGGTCATCTCTTCTTTCTGTTGTTTAGACTGTATGCTTCCAATCGTGAGTGGTTTGCTGCTTGGAATCTTGCCTAATATAGGCATTTGCTTTTGTGCTGCTATAGCTGGTGATTGAGCTTTTCCTG
The DNA here is from genome assembly GCA_902706635.1 of Striga hermonthica. Classification (NCBI taxonomy): domain Eukaryota; kingdom Viridiplantae; phylum Streptophyta; class Magnoliopsida; order Lamiales; family Orobanchaceae; genus Striga; species Striga hermonthica. Next base: position 12,833,325 of record CACSLK010027752.1, on the reverse strand, counting down.
CATAGCTTGCCTTGAACTGAGCTAGCGCTTCTTTTGCTTCAAACAGGCTAGAAAATTTTTTATGTATGACAGGCTGTCCTGTTATAAACATAGCTGCTTGACTCCATTGGGAAAATATCCCTTGATTAGGACCTGTAAATATTACATAATGTGTTTTTGTTCTTTCTTCCTCATCAAAATGAGGTTTTTCTTTTTCTTCCGATGTTTCAACCTTTTCATTTTTCTTTTCTTCTTTGCCTTTTTCTTCAAACAGTATGGCTTTTATTTGGCTGATTTCTTTTTCTTTTTTCTTTATCTGCTCAGAGAGCTCTTCTACTTCTTTTTCTAACTTTCTTAGACTATCTTCTAAGACTGGTTTGAGTGCTTCCATTCCCGTGTTAATGTATCTGCTAAGTAATTTTCTTTTCCTGAAATATATACAGATATATAATCAAACTGTTGTGCTTTTAAGCTCCATCTTAAAAGTCTACCTTTGTTATAAGATTCTTTTATTCGATATTTTGCAAAATCTTTTGTATACAAACTGTCTGTTTGAAAAATAAATTTGACTGGTTGTAAATCAAGTTTAAATTTTTCCAAAGCATTTATAAAAGCCAATGTTTCTTTTTCATGTGTTGTATAGTTGCGTTCTGCTTGCTTAAACGTTCCTGATACCCATTTGGATAACAGTAATTGCTTGTTATTGGTTTTGTCCAATACTAATTGCATAGAATCATTAGATTCACTCTTTTCATCCAAACTATCTTTAGTTATCCTTCGTATAAAGGATTTAACTTCAGATGGTTTGTTGTTCATGATAAACTTATTAAACTCTTCATATGCATCTGGAATTGCTTGAAGAACTGCTCCCCAAGTATCCTGACTTGCATCAGTATTTAAAATAAGTAAATCACTAGGCTTTGGTAGATAAAGCTGTGGTAAATGAGTACATAGTCTTTTTAAAGACTGTACTGCTCTAGTTGCATTGTCTGTCCATTTCCATGGTATTTTTTCTGAAATCATTTTTTGTAGTATCTCTCTTTCTTTAGAAAGACTTTTTATAAAACCTTTTTCTCCAATATATGTTAAACATCCAAGAAATTTTTGGATTTGATTTCTATTTTGAAGTTGATCTGGAAACTGATGTATTTTTTCAAGTAGATGTTTTTGAGGTTCGATATAGCCTCCTTCGACTATTTTCATTCCCAAAAATTCTGTTTCTGTTTTGCAAATTTTTGCTTTTTCTTTACTTAAAATAACTCCTTTATTTCCTAATTGTATTAAAACCTTTGCAAGTTCTTTTAAATGATTTTCTTTTGATCCTTGTGTAAAAACAATTATATCATCTATATAAGCAAGACTTACTGATTCTAATCCCCTTAGATTACTATCCATAAATCGTTGATATATACTGGGTGCTTGTTTAAGTCCAAATGGCATTACATTGTATTCATAGTGGTTTTGAGGTGGACAACTAAATGCTGTTAAAGGTTTAGTTTCTTCGTGTAATCTTAACTGCCAATATCCTGATTTAGCATCTAAGGTACTATACCATTTTGCCTTTTTAATTCGACTAAAAATATAATCTTGTCTTGGTAACTTGTATGCATCTCCTTTAGTAGCTTTATTCATTTCTTTGTAATTTATAACCATTCTACGTTTTCCTCTTTTTAACTCATTATGATTTTCTACATAAAATGCTGGTGCACTATGTGGGCTTGTACTAGGTTGTATAATACCATTTTCTAACATCTTAGTAGTTTCTTCTTGAAATTCCTTAACATCTCTTTCTGTATATGGTATTCTATTTGGCACATTGACTTCTTTGCTTGGATCTATTAATTCGATTTTTACTATCATGCTATTTTTGTTTTTACTTGGGTCTAATGGATTTTGACTACATATGTTTTCTAATAACTGATTAATATGTTCTTCTAATGTTATACTTATTACTTTATAAATTTGAAATGAAACTTTTCTTAATATCTCCCCTCGTATGAAAGAAGATGTGTTATATATTTTTGTAGTAACTATTTTACTAGATTGTGTATCTAGTTGTGGACATCTAAGACTTATACTATTTAGTCTTTGAATAAATGGGCTATATAACTTAAGAAAGTTATTTCCTATTATAAATGGTAAACCTGTATTTTGCTTATAAAGACTTTGTAAAGGAAATCTTTTTCCTTCTATTAACAATACTAAATCTGTTGCTCTATAATCAATACTTATTGTCTTATTATTTGCAATTCTGACTATAATTGGTTTGTCTAATTTCTTCTAATATTTACTAGGTAATATAGATTCTTTTGCTAGACATATTGTTGCACCTGTATCTATATATGCTAATAGAAATTTGTTAAATAATTTAACTTTTATAAATGAACTATTTTTACTCATCTTCTGATTCAGATGATTCCAAATCACTATCTGTTTCTGATTCTAAATCATATATATCGAAGTCTAATAGTTCACCTTCTTCATATTCTTCTTCTATAGGTTCATAACCTAGAGAAAATATCATTTTTAATTTTCTTTCTTTTTCTGGAATGTTTTTAGGACATTCATTTGCATAGTGTCCTATTTCTTGACATTTCCAACATCTACAATTCTTTTTTCCTTTAGGACAATATTTGGGTTTTCCTAAATATTTTCCTTGTTTTCTGAACTTTCCTTTGTATTTTGGTTTCCATGGTCTTCTAAATGTTTTATATCTTCTTGGCCTATATCGTCTGTTAAACTTATTGTATTTATAATATCTTTTCTTTCTGTATGGTTCATGACAACCAAATTCTTGTGGTACACTTTCTAATTGTTTACAACATCTTGAATCGACTTTAGTCATTTCATGGTGTTCTATTTTCCTTATACAAAGTTCATCTCTATATTCTTTTGCATATTTTTCTAAAATTCCTAAAGTTTTTTCTTCTTTTGTTTCATTAATCTTTTTCTGAATATATTTATTCATTTCATATTTAAGTTTACTTTCAACAATTTCTATTAATCCTGATCGATCCTTAATTTTATAAAAATTTTCTCTTACTTGACAGAAGAAATTTTCGATATAACATATATTACATAACTTCATGTTAGTTAGAAATCTAACTACCTTATCTTTTTTAGTTTCTTTTGACTCTTGTCCTGTAATTCCTAAAAATTCCCTTAATAGATTTTTTGCTAATTCTCTTAAAGCTGTTATTTTATACTCTGCTCCTGTTTCTGAACCACTGGCGTCGAGATTAAGTAGGATTTGAGTATTTTCTAGATAATCAAATAATACTCCTGATGTTTTATACCTTATATAATTGGAAAAATCTGTTAATGTCATTCCATTTATCATCGAATCATTAGTTTGGACTAGTAATTTTAATTGATTAGTCCAAGTGACTATTAAATCTTCTGCATTGGTTGCACAATCTATATTTAGTATTCCATTAGATAGATTTCTTTCTTTCTCTAAATATGCTGGTGGTATATTTTTCTTAATTTTTTCTTGATGATAACTATAATCATTTCTGTATATAAAATCTCTAAAACTGCTTTCTACGTAATTATTTTGTGAACTAGATGCTTCATTATTGTTTGTTCTAGGCCGCTTTGGTGATAATGGTGGTGTTGTATGAGGTTTTTGATCAGTCATATTAAATGTTGGTTCGTCTTCATCTTCACTATCTATTCCGTATATTATTCCTTGTTTATCCTCATCATCTATTTTTGCCATTCTAGTTTCTTCAATATTGCATTTTTCTAATAATTGGGTTAATCTATCTATATCATCCATTAGAACTTGTTGGTGGTTCTATTTGAATTGGTTTAAATAACTTTTTCCGCGTTTTTTCTTTTTGTACTAAATCTTGTAGTTCTTTTATTGATTCTTTTATTTCTTCTAATTTTTCTAATGTTTCTAATTGTGTTTTCTTTATTATTTCTATAAGTGTTCCTATTTGTTCTGAAACTCTTGGTGGTTCACACATAATTTTCTAAGATATTATTATTATTTATTTATTTGTTTGCCTTTTAATAGTATTTTTAACTAAGTTTTTATTTTAATTTTGCCTATAGCAAATTTGAGTGTGTAACTAGCAATATTTTTGCCACATGTCTATTCCTTATTGGCTTTTGGAGAAAATGGGCACTACCCGTACGGGTGGCATGAACTAATCCGTAGTAGACGCCTATTTTGACAGAGTCAAAATGGACTGAAGGACGTCTTTGCAAGTCAAGCCCATTTATTGATTTAATGTCATCTGGACTGTACCATGATATGATAGCAAGAAAATTGAGGAAAGACGACACAGAGAGAACCCCCACTAACGCATTAACTACAAAATATTTTATGGTCCTTTTGATCCCCACTCTAATACCACTTTTATGCGTATGGGTCACGGATAAACACAAAAATAAATAAATAATGAAGGAAAAGGTCAACAATTGTTGGGTCACTTATTTGTTATATTTTTATGGAAAAGTATGATTTTTTTTTTTACAAAAATATAAAATTAGTATTTTTTATTTTCTATAAATAGAGACCATACTTGATATGTTTTGAAATATAATTGTAATTTTGTAAATAAATTACAAAAAAATAAATATTTAGGTTAAATTGGGTTGATTAAAGATAAATTGGGTTGTAAGGTTGAGTTGTGTAAGTGGAGATGAGAGAAATAATTTTTAATTATTAGGTTGAATAGGGTTGGGTTGAGGTAGGAATAAAGATGATCTAAGAGCACCAACATTGATTGGAAACCGTCTCGAGCTCGCCTTATTTTAGGAGCTCGACAATAGTTTCCTGAAATAGAAATTTTATGTTAATACAAGTGCAACGCCCCGATCGGTTGGAAACCGTCTCGAGCTCGCCTTCCCCGTCGGTAGTACGCCGAACTTGCACGTAACTCTCACACCGGAGGGATTTTCCAGTGAAAAGCCTCTAACGCTCAAGTCATCCTTGAGAAGATGAATAATATATGTCGAAAATGTGTAAGTATGAGAGATTGTGTGTAAGTAAGAGATCTCGTCCCTATTTATAGGGACGAGTTACCTGCCCTAAGAGCTGCCCGGGCGAGCTGAGCTGGCTGCCCTAGCTGCCCGGTCGTACAATCGCCTGCCTCCACTACTTTGGTGTCAGAAACGTGTCAGAGTGTGTCAGGGAATGTCAGAGACCGTTATCGCTCCGGATCACTCATAGTACGCCGCGTGTCCTCTACCCATATGCTGGGGATTCCTTTGGAGGTCCTAGGGTTCGACCATATTTGGGCAAGCTGATGAGTCATCCTGTTGGTGTTATGTTCGACCACACCTGGGCGACCGCCCTCTACTATTGCTCGACCATTCGTAAGTCGACCAGATCTTTTGTATGTTGGGATTTGTTAAGTCCCCGTGGATCCATCTATCTCCGAAACCAGGGCCTTCATGGCCGGGCATATATTCCTAACTGACTCAATCAACCCGGTCCGCCCTCTTGCTCTAGTGGGCCGGTTGGGTATACATATAATATCCCACATCATATTTATTTCTAGATTTATTAATTATGAGGTGCTTTGGTTTTATTATTTCACGCATTAATTCTGATTATTAAGTCTTAAGTCTAAGCAATGGAGAAAAAACGTTTGAATTTTGTTTCGGAATCGAGTATTAAAAACGTCGGGAATTTATTTAATTTTCGAGCCCATTTAAGCGAGCTATTTTATTCCGGCCAACCAAGCCAATATTTCATTCAAGCCAACATTTTATTAATAGACCCAGTTAGCATTTTTAATTTTCGAGCCTAGTAGTATTTAAATTTTAGAGCCCAAATAGAAATTGATATTTTCGAGCCCAAGTTGGCCCATATTTTATTCCGAGCCATAGCCGATTTTAATTAGTCGTCCCATTTTAAAAATTTAAGTTACCGTTTATTTACCGAGCCTAGTTCAGTTAATGAGCAAGCTTGAGCCCAAGTCAAACAATTTCCTATCCCAAGTCAAATTAAATTGAAGCCCACGATTAAAACCCACATTGCACACCAAACCCTAGCTCTTCCTCGCTTCTATAAATAGCACATCATCTCTCTCATTTGCAAACCGCCCCTCCGTCCAGACTCGTGCGCACCGGTCCCAGCTCCCTCACGCGACCGAACCAGCTCGGCTTCCGTCCACCGCAGCTCATCCGTACCAGCCCGTCCAGGTCCCACACAGTGTCGTCCGTACGCACACGTATCAGCACCATTCATCCGCGTCCAACCCGTGTCCATACGCGACGGTTCAGCCCGCGAGCAGTAGCGTCTAGATTTGTGTCGTACGCCGCGTTTAACTCGCGCCCGTTCCATCCGTACAACACGCGATCCCAGCGACGCGTCTTCATGCCAGATTCGCTCACCCGCTCGTCCCGTCCGTACACTCGCAACAATCACGACGCGAGCTCACCCCTACACCTGTACGCGCGCGATCCTTACGTCCCAACAACACCCGCGTCCGTACAACACTGGTTCACACGCTCTCGAGCAGGCCCGATCCATTCGAGCCAACACGATATTCGTGTAGCCACGCACCAAAATTGAGGCCCTCAGCTCAGAACTGAACTCCTCAGCCCAGAACCGAGCCTGATCCATCAGCCCAACCCGATTCCAAGCACAACCGAGTGTTCACTATCCCTAGCCATTTCACTATTTTTATTTAAAATTGTTTCTGAGGTTTATTGGCTTAATCTTCAACTCCATGGCCTTAGATGTAAATTATAGTTAATTTTAAAAAATGTTAAGTGGTGATTTTGAGCTAGATCTGATTTTATAGGAATTTATTGAGTAAAATAACTATAAATTCATAAAATATTGGTTACTTATCCAAAAAATGCGAATCCAAATTGATAAATTCTAGTTTGATGTCTTGAGGCTTAGGTTTTAATTTCATGAATTTTGGGAGTTGTTTGCTATAAGAACTGATTTTATGAATTTGGATTGTGAATGCTCGTTTTTAGTTGGATAAGTTAGTGGCTGAATTTGGATGTGGTACTTTGACCATAAATCATGTATATACTGAGGATATTGTGGTTTAAAATTCATAATTTTCGGAGATCGTATGATATGACTAAAAATTTGGGACATTAGCCTCATTTTACTGTATTTTAAGGAATTAATTCGGTTGAGATTTAGCTGCAGTTGTTAAATGTAAAATAATGAGAAATCACATATAACTTAGGGTTAAAGTGTCAGCTTAAGAAGAGTTAGTTTAACTGGAGAACTAGAACTCTAATTTTATTCATTTCCGATAACTGGGTAATTTTTAGATTCGAGCATAATCAACAGAACCATAGTACCGTATGAATAACTCTCGACGTCATAAGATTATAAATGAGTCCTTAGGTGTCGGGATATGGTCGAGCGGTTAGTGAGTCGCCGATGGGACAACCGAGCCTAAGATGGTTATCGAGGTCGTGTGCCTCGTACCGAGTAACCAACCAACCGACGTGCATTAGCACGTATCCTCAATGCGTATCATCGTCCCACACACGTGTCGTACTCTCTTCTGATCATTGGAGTCGAGCCACCGAGTGCGTGCCCGTGCATCGAGTCCGACCGAGCGGCGCCCCTGCGCTTTGTTCAATGCCCGTGCGTCTGCCCCACATATCGTCATCGCGTCATTTTCCGTTAGCCGTGGTCCAAGGACGCCCCTGCTTCAGTGACCGTGGTATAAAAACCGTGCATCGGCAAAGCCGTGTCAGCCATGTTCCTGCAGGCTCCGAGTTGCCATGCCGAACTCGGACCACGGTTAAGTCGAGCTGCACATAGTCAAGCGAGCAATCAGTCGGCTCCGAGCGAGCTGTCAGTCCAGTCCAGTCAAACCAGTCCGAACAGTTCGCAGAGAATACCAGTTCAGCCGAATAAGTCAGGGCAGTCCTGACGATTTGGGAGTTTCAGTTCAGAACATCGGTTTGAGCGTTGACCGAGAATCCAATATTATTTTGAACCAAGTCAGAATCATTTTAAACCCGAAAGATTAACTCCGGACATAGTTTTTTCTGAACCCAGTCATAATATTGTCCAGACTTAGAAATATTTCATAGAACTTTAGAAAGCCTCAAGACAATAATTTCTCTAATTAGCTCGAAAATTCTCTAAATCAAGATTAAATGATTTTAAAAACCAGCGAGCGAACCTAGTAAGATCAGATTAATATAAGAACCAGTATTTTAAGTCTATCAGAGTACTTAGAAGTTTGTGCTTAAATATTTTTGTAGCTTCAGGAGAGTCGAGCCTCAAACAGTTACGCCTTTCAGTTACAGCACTTGCATTATCAGCCTATCAGGTGGGGACCCTGTACCGGGTATATCATTGCTTATAAGACCATCTTTAAAGGTGACCCCAATGAGTGGGTCACCAATTAAAAATACGAGTACGGGAAATCGGCTTAGGAGGCTCGAGGTAAACCCTCGAGATTATACCTAAGTAATAATCGTCCAGATAACTCTCATTTGGAAAAATCGGCTCTTAATAAAAAAGATGAATAAGAGAGGGAAACATTCATTTGTGCTTTGGATATTCTTGATATGTGATTAGGATCTTTTGGTCCCATGAGTTTATGATTCATTGTTTGTTGGGACATCGATGCGTGTGTATTCTCGAGTAGATTTGTAAAATTATGCTTGTGATGAGTCGACTATGTGTGGTGGTCATGAAAACGAGCGACCGAGGTCACATTGTGACCTTGGGTCGCGACCCGTGTATTGTGTGGAGAATGGGATATTTGTCCCATTTTGATTGGATAAATGTATTTTTTTGTTTAAAAAAAATAAAAATAATATTAAAATTCGTATTTTTTTATTCTCTACAAATAGAGACCACACTTGATATATTTTGAAATAAAATTGTAATTTTTAAATAAATTAAAATAAAATGATTATTTAGGTTGAGTTGGGTTGGAGATAAAAATAAATTGAGTTGTAAGGTTGAGTTGTGTAAGTGGAGAAAAGAGAAATAATTTTTAATTATTAGGTTGGGTTGGATTGAGTTGGGGATAAAGATAGTCTAATCGTTTACCATGTCTGAGGTATGTGTGTACATGGATTACTTGGATGGGGGTGGGCGTGCCTTAAATTCCATCCATGTTCTGATAAAGGTGAGCGTGCCTAAATCATATTAGTCGCCTAGAGGATCCTAGGCTTCTGGGGAGGAGACCCCGAGAGTATGCATATGAGTACCAGAAAGTCCAGTGGTCTCACAGATCCGATTTATTTATATGTATGTTGATGTCATGATATGTTATTTTTTGTGATGTGTATTTCGTACCGATTTTTGCGGAGGATAAGGTTTTTGCTCACGCCTCCACTAACTTTCATTTTAGGTGACAGAGTCAAGTATGGTGCGTGAGTACTCGTGGTGGGCGGGGTCATGAGCTCAGTGGATATTTTGACACGCATTATTATATATCATGTATTATTAACATGTATTTTACTTATGCGTGTGTTTATTATGTTTTAGCTTCTGCATTTCAGAACCAGTATGAGATTATGAGTACTCAGACTTATGCATGCCTAATTCCAGTATCTTTCATGGCGCCGATTAGAGTGATGAATTTTACTTGGCTGGATGCAAAGTAGTAAAAGAGAAAAAGAGAAAGAGTTCAGTAAGAAGTAAATGTAGCATCATGCAAGTTTTAAAAGTATTTTTGGAAAAAGTTATCGAGATGTTTTCGAAAATAAAAATAAAAATTTAACTCTGATTTTCATAATTTTGCGGGGTCTTACACAAGCTATTCCATTTAATGGGTTGATGACATTTAAAGGTAGAAAGTGGGTCTCAAAGGGGAGAACATGCGTATTTTAATACTTAAAAAATGTGGAATAGTGTTTAAATGGAGAGGTATTTAGTGAAATGATGATATAGATGAAAGAGACTGTAAATTGGTGGGTAAATGATTGGCTTCGGTTGCGGATGCACTAATGCAATTGAATTCACAATTTGGAACAAAAAAATATAAGTAAAATCATGTGTGGCTTAATTGCAACTTTTGTTAACGAATGTAAATGAGTGGTGGTTATGAACTTGATAACGTAATATGAGCAGTAAATAAGATCCACAAGGAAATATTGAATGTGATCCCTTGTGTGGTACAATTCAATGTATTTAACCAAAATGGAAAATGCATTAATTACAATATACCAACTCGTTACAGAACTCGCTCGTTTCTTGTCCTCTCTTGCCAAAGTTATTTGATTGTACCCCTGGGATGTATCGATTAAGCTCAACAACTCACACCATGTCGTTGAGTCGACCAGCTGGTTGGCCCTAGAAAGTGGATAATGGTCCTTCGCACATGCTTTGCTGATGTCTCTGAAGTCAATACACATTCACCATTTTCCCTCTCCCTTCACACCATCACCGTGTTGGATAACCACTTGGGGAACTGAATCTCGACGATGTGGCCTGTCGCCAACAACTTGTCTACTTTCTGCTCAATAACCTTGTACATTCGAACCACATGCATAGAAATGAGAGCTCAAGCATAAACGAGCTATAGAATTGGGAGGAAGACTCTAATCTACTAAAACCACATGAGGCTAAGCTGTCGACTTTTATACTAAAGTACGAGAAGATATAGAGAAGTAGGGATGCCACATGGTGCCTCTTCTTCTGCTTCACTGGCTGAACTTGAGGTTGATATTAGTCTATACTCAATTATGCTTGCGTAAATTTTTCATGTTAGCTTCTCCGAAGTAAATGCAAATCCATCAGAAAATTCTCTAATCAAGTTCATAATCCCTGACCTCAATGGATCGACCAGATTGCCTCTAATTCTAAACTTTCTATCGTCACATCCTGCGATCATCTACACCTCAACTATTTTCTCACCTGGTTGTATCTCGACCTTCTCATTTCCCTTATATTTTTTCGATGTCAACTCATCTATTCTCGAACTTCTTTCTCATTCTTGCTCCCTTGTCCTCCTTATTAGCACCATGCTTTCCTGCCTTTGCAGTCACATGATAGCACAACCTTGATGTGAGTTGTCTACTTCGACCTTACCATACCAGCTCTCTGATAGAATACTTTATCTTCATGTGGCGGACTCAACACTAATCACCACGAACCTAACAATCTTTACCTTTCTTTCCACATCCATCCCCAGGGCAACCGACAAGGTGATCTTAACCGTGGGGATGACCTCCCCTCCACTAAAACCATAAAACAAGGTGATCATCTCACATCAAGATTCATTTTCCTCTTCTTTGATCACATGAGCATCATTATGGGAAACATGCGAGCCTTATATATCTTCACACTTGAAACTAATCACCGGTGCCCTTGTTGTAATGCTGACCTTCTCTCTCCTCCTCTTAGCAGTCATGCTCCTTTCTGGAGCTATTTAAGTTCTCATCTACGGGATCTTCCAAAATCATATAAACTATTCATCTCTTCAGTGAGGCCTCATCCCCTTTTGCCATGGTCACGAGTTGTTGACCAGTTGGCTTTCCCATGCTTCTCCTTGATCCCATTAGCACAACAACAGCTTTATTTGACTGCATCAATGGTAGAACCACAACCTCCTAGCTAGACTTGACCTCCCTCGGGCTACTCAATCTTGCTGCTGAAATAAGGACCATCGATGAGCTTCTTAGTTCTATAAAACAAAGCATTGGGGTCACCGAGATCTAAGACGGCTCAGAGAGGTCCGACAGTGGACCTGCTCCAAACCAACATATGGTAGTCCACACAGCATCGAACACATTCTCTAGATTTTTTCACAAATCTTCACTCGCCATGGTTAGATCGGGCTAATGGCGTTTTTAACAAAGCTTCCCACAGACAACGCAAAATGGTATGTAAAAGGACCTCAGATAGGCTTGGTTCGACCTTGAACACCTTCCTTGCTGGTAGATGGCCTTCGACACCTGACTAATGTTGGGTGGTTTTCTAGCATAGAGCATCCGACGCTCAAGTCAGAACGTGAAAAAGACGATGAACAGTAGCAGAGTACTGTAGGTAAGTCTGTAGAGAGTGTAGAGAATGTAATGTAATTATGGTCATACATCACTCTCTTATATAGGGACATGTTATCTTATTGCCAATGACTTACTAGATATGCTGCCCAGACTGCCCTAACTACCCACTCTTACTGCCAAAGCTACCCAATTTTGTTAGGCTACGTGGCCCTACCCACGAGTGGTTCTTATCCTAATAACATTCCTTCTTATCTAGTAGTCTGCCTTATTAGACGTTCTAATCATTCAAACGACACAGGTTACCTCAGGGTGGAGTGCTGCGAGTGCTGACCTTCTACCCCTCATCATTTGTTCGATCCTTTTACTAGTCGTGCCTTCAGGTTAAGCTGTCACGAGCCATTCGAGGGCCCTAACTCAACTTGTCAGTGCTTCTTTCATACTGCAACATCCTCATCAACCTGAGGACTCTTCAACCTGTAGCGTCTTCTGTCATTGTTTGACCTGTCGGTTCACTCGATCCAGTCGAGTTGTTTCTTGTTGTTATCCGAGCCAGTATAGTATCCCATATCGATAGGGAAACTATAACCAAATCGCCAAACAAACTAATAACTTGTCAGGAAAGAGGATTATTTTAGCTCGAGTTAAAATTATTGGAATGTCAACTATAGAGTCAATATCTCGTCATTAAGTGTGCAAAAGGTCGTCAGAGTAAACTCTATGACAAAATTGCTAGGGCTTCCTTTTTTTTTTGGAGGTACGAGGACAAAAGTTGATGTCGAATTGCCCTAATTTGATTTTCTATATTATCTTACATCCTGAAGTTTCAAGATGATGCATAACTTGTTTCATGGGATAACTCGCCAAGACATGAACAGAATGCTCAAGAAAATAAGAGTGAAGCTTCCTTGATGGGATAACTAAGGAGCAGACAAGCTTTTCCATTAATGTGTACTTAGTTCAGCTTCATGTAGTGCTTAATTTGTAAAATATATCAGGTGATGAATCCTTTGATCGTTCTGCACCAAGTAAGAGCTGATCATTCTATTTTACATAGCCAAGTAAAGGCAGAGGGTTCTCCCAGGTTCAGGTTTCTGTAAGACCCACACAGATTGTAAAATATCTTTGATTCCTTCAAGGGCATTTTCACATTCTTGGTTCCATTCATATCGGCAATTTTTCTTGATGGCATCGAACAATGATCTGCATTGGTCAGTCGATCTGGAAATGATTTTGTTCAAGGCTGTCAAACGGCTGGTGAGACTTTGAGCTTCTCTGAGTGAATTTGAAAGACTCAAGTCTGAGATCGCCTTTATTTTGGAAGGATTTACTTCGATCCCCTTTGGGTTACAATATAGCTTTACCCGATCCTACCCCGAATGTACATTTTTTGGGGTTTAACACCATTGAATACCCTTGCAAAATTGTAAAATCTTATTCAAATGGGATATATGGTCATGGGCGTACAAATATTTGACTAATATATCATCAATATAAACTTCCATACTGTCACCTATAAATTTGGCAAACATTTTTCTCACAAGTCTTTGATAGGTAGCTTCGACATTATTTAATCTAAATGTGACCATTTTGTAACAGTAAAGACGTCGAGCGAAGTAGAAGGCATTGTGTTCTTGATTGTCAAGATGCATAGGTATCTGATTATACCTCAAAAAGCGTCCTTGAAACTCATGAGCTCATGGTCGGATGTGTCATCGACCATGTAATCAATATGAAGAAGGGATAACTATCTTTGATGCAGACACAGTTGAAGTTGTTGAAGTCGATGCATAGACGCCATTGCCCGTTTTCTTTCTTGATGAGCACAAGATTGGAGACCCATTTGGGGTAGCACGCCTCACAGATGAATTTGTTATCAAGCAGTTTGGATATTTCTTGTTCTAGTGCTTGTTAACGATCAGACCTCATCTTCTTCCTTTTTTAAAAAAAAAAAAAAAAAAAAAAAAAAAAAAAAAAATTGTCTTCATGGTTTTATTGAGGTTAAGCTGGTGACAAGCAACATCTGGATCAATAAATTTTATATCTTCATGAGGCCATGCAAAGAAATCGAGGTTGCTCTTTTAAAAGTCAATCAATTGGGATCAATGTGGTTTGCCCAAGTGAATGTCGATCTTTAGGTAATTAATGGAGAAAGGTCCGTCTATGTTAATTAGATCGACCGCTTCCATAAACTGGGGTCAAATGATAGTATGCTTTTTAAAAGGCATGTGTGGGTCACGTTCGTCGATCGGCTGCATTAGTTCTTTCATTAGGCGACGACCTCGATCACGAGTTAGATCTAATTTGTTATCCAAAGTAGGATTAAGATGCGTTGAAGACGAATCTTCTCCATTTTTAAGAGTAAATATTTGTTTGATGGGTGGCACGTTGATCATCTTAGTGTGTGCCTTCTATGTCAAGGGTGGGAATTTCATAACATAATGGTATATAGAGGTCGCTGCCTTAAGGCTGTAGAGAGCAGATGACAAATGATAACATTATATTCAGTCATCTGCTCCACAATTTCGAAAGACTCTAGAATAGTTCTTGAAGGCGATCCCCGGTTGCTAAAGGTAATCAATAAGGTTATCTTATTGATGGGGAGGACGATGTCTTCATTGAATCCTCTGACTAGATCACCACATAAGCGTATTTCAGCAAGCTCGAATCCCATCTTAATAAGTGTTTCAAGGAAAATGCTACTGGGATGAAACCGATTTATGGAGCCAACCGTTGGATTCATAGCAAAACCGATTTACAGAATAATAACTGCACAAAATAAACTTTACCAAACTGGTTGCTGCCAAAAACGCGTATTACTAAATATACCATCATCAAAATTGGAGTCAAGCAGAATTTTCTTATCTCTCTCTCTCTCCTCTTAACAAGTCCTACTTCATAGGTACATTATTATTTCCTTCAACTGACCCACCCTGGAAAATTGCTCCCACAAAACGACAGACTTAAAATTATCTTGACTGAAAAATCAGTCATCTTGAAGCTCAAACTCCCACCTATAAAAATCCACTTTACAGAAATACTTTTTGTTTCACTCACAAACACAACATTTCATGCTCTTCCTCAAACTCAGCAGCAGCCATAGCAGCTAAAAATAAAGAACACCGCCACCAAACAAACCTTGTTACTATCAGTATCATTATCATTATGCCTCTTCTTGTTCTCTATCAACAGCTTACAAGCCCAGCCAAGAACCATAGGGTTCAATTGCACGCCTCCCACCAACCAGTCGTCCCCTAACTTCTGCCAGATCTGCGTCTACTACCGGGCTGCCTCACCAGACTATCTCGACCTCGCCGCCGTCGGCCACCTCTTCTCCATCAGCCGCCTCGAGATATCCCGCCCCAGCAACATCTCAGCCGCCAAAGCCACCCTCGCCCCCGCCCAGCCCCTACTCATCCCCATCACCTGCTCCTGCCACACCGTCAACGCCAGCATCACAATCTCCTACGCCACCCTCAACTACTCCATCCTCAGCGGCGAAACTTTCTACCGCGTCTCCACCGTGAACTTCCAGAACCTCACCACATACCAGTCCGTGATGGTCGTCAATCCGACCTTCGAGCCCACCCACCTCGAAGTCGGGGATGTAATCATTTTCCCATATTCTGCCGCTACCCAGCCACGACGCCTCACGCGCCCACGGAAGCACCCGCGACGCGCCCTGCGACCAGCCATGCGCCGCCGGGGCCTCACGATCCGACCCGGCGATCCGACCCACTAGCTTGATCTGACACGATTGCGTGCCCAACGTTCCGTTCGTGATCCAATCCAGTTCGTGTGTTCATCCCGGTCATCTGTTCAAAGATCAGCCAGATCGCTATAAATTTTAAGCCGTAAGTTTTCTACGTCAAACCTTTAGATCCGTTGCGCATAGATTTACATTTGCTATAGAATTCGTGATTTGTACATAACGGAATCCTCATAGATCCCAACAGGGGGTCTTTTTCTCCTCCTTGAGCTAAGGGAACGTAAGAAAAAAAAATGTTATCATCTTCAATCCTTCATCTTCTTCAATTCTTCATTCAATTCATTCAATTACACAAAAATTCGACATATACAAATATAGTGACATTGATCAAATTTCGGATATCAACAATATGATCTACCAAAATAATCATATTTTTTTTTTCCAAAACGATAGAGATACTATATTAATAAAACCGCACAACGTGCGAAGAGAAAGCAGCCAAAGGCTGAATAGTACAACCAAAGACTGAAAAAACTGGGAGGCAGATCCAAAGATCGCCTCAAGCCTGACCTAGCAACGCTAGAATAACAAAGCTCACAAACTACACCAACTAACAACACCGACAAAAACTAAAAACTAAACAAGACTCCCAACAGGAGAATACCTGAGTGTCGGCTCCCAACAGGAGAATAAATTTGACACTCAGGCGCACAGAGGCCAAAAGGCCCAAACCAAAAACACAAGACCCAAAAAACAACACTAACACGAACGAGACAAACAAAAAAAAAACTAAATGGATACTAAATAGAATATGGCCTTCCCCAGCCAACACACGAGCCCAAAAACCAGTAGAAAAACAGTCGGTCCAAGAAGATCCCAAGCCCGAGGAACTACTACAGATCCATATTGCATTTATAAAATAAATAATAATTTTATCTATATTTATAAATGGAATTAATTTTATTATCAACTCAGTTTAGAATACATCAAAAAACAATATATATTTTATAAAAATAATAAAAATCTAATTCATTAGTAAAATTAATTTTATTATCAACTCAGTTTAGAATACATCAAAAAACAATATAAATTATTTTATAAAAATAATAAAAACTAATTCATTAGTACACCATAAAATAATCATTTTATTGTTTTTCTGCATAAAATTTGGAAAACAATGAAAATTAAGTGTTACATAAAATAAATTTTAAGAAATATTATAAAGTATAATTTCTCAGTTTAAATTGATTATATAAAAAAAAACTGAATTTATTATGTTATTTAGAATAGTTAATATAAAAGATATCATAATTAAATATAATGAAATAATTTTGTATTTCATAAAGTTAGAAAATAATTCATTTCTACATAAATTCTAAGTTATGAATTATATGAATTTTAAATACTTGAAAAATTAATAGACGCAAGAATACGAGCACCAATTGAATATAATTATCATTTTAAAACATTTATAAATATAATATTTTAAATATATAATTAAAAAGTATATTTGTTGACAAATTTAGTATAACAATGCGGGCGCCATTTGAATTAATTATCATTTTCTTAGTTATTTATTATTGTTGCATATTCATCATACTTAATTTCACAATAAAATATTAATTATTTAATTTTTATTGTAAAAATATTAATGTATTTAAGTACTCGTGTAGTACACGTGCATTATGCTAGTAGATAAAGATTACCGAATGTGTTGAGCCTAGGTAGCAGACTTGAATGTTTTGGGATCCTATGTAGCAAAATTTCATGCTTCATTTGGCTTGGATATATTTTTATTTACTTCATATCCAAAAATAATTAGGTTTAGATTATCTATAAATGTATTGATTAATTATGGTCGTTTTACATATATTAATTATATTTTAATATCATTTTCTATTATAATCATTGAATTGTAAATGTATTTCAAATGTTAATAATTTTTGTATTTTTTTTTATCAATTTTGCTTATATAATATATCAAATTAGTCATCTATTGATAAACTTCGATTTGACATCCATATTATACTTATAAATTAAAATAAATTATATTTATATTTTTAATAATAGTAAATTTATTTATTAATATTAAGTAAAATTAAATTATTTATCAATTAATATGTTTATGTTTAATGTAGGTATAGAATAAGTTAGAAAAATATTTTAATATAACACATTTAATTCGCACAAGTAACACATGTCACTCTAAAATAAATAATAACTAGCACAACACCCGTGTATTACACGGGTGCTTGCTAATTTTTTTCTTAAAATCTAAAATTAATAAGAAAAAAGTAGTTTGAAAATTTAAATACCTTTCAGAAGAATATATATATATATATATATATATATATATATATTATTATATACTCCCTCCTATTTTTTTTAAAATGTCATTCTAGCATTTTCAACTATTTACCAAATAAATGTCGTTTTAGATCTTTAGTCCATATTTTTCCATTATTACCCTCAATTAGCCAAATACATTACGTCTTTTCATATTCATTCTTCACTTTTTCTCAAAACATTCATCTCTATCTTCATTAAATAAGGTTATTATTGACAAAAGGAATATTCTTAATTAGTGATGTAGAGCGTATGTAAGATTGGGAAGAACACGAACAATTCTCAAGAGAATTCT
>CACSLK010027752.1:12778855-12789913 GCA_902706635.1 Striga hermonthica | reverse complement strand
CATAGCTTCACTCCCATTAGCTTAAAAAACTCCTTCCAAAAATGACTAGTAAAAATTTTGTCTCTGTCTGTTAAGATACACTCAGGTAGACCATGTAATTTGTAGACATGATCCAAATACAGTTGAGCTACTGTCTGGGCAGAGTAGGGGTGAGATAGAGCAATGAAATGCCCATATTTTGTAAGTCGGTCCACTACCACCAAAATAGAGTTTTTTCCCCCGGACTTAGGCAACCCCTCAATGAAGTCCATGGACACATGTGTCCAAGCTTCTATGGGAATAGGTAAGGGCTGCAGTAAACCAGATTTAAGCCCATGATCTGGTTTGTTAAGCCTGCAAACATCACAGAGCTGTACATGATCAGCAACCTCCTGTTTCATTTTAGGCCAAAAGAAAACACCCTTAAGCCTTCTATAAGTGCCATTGATCCCAGAGTGTCCCCCCATTGCTGAATCATGCATGGCAGAAATGATTTGTTGCTTGACTTTTGAGTCATCTCCCACCACAATCCTTCCTTTGTATCTGATAACCCCCTCATTGATGCTGTAGTGGTCTTTTAATTTAGAGTCTATCATTTGTGTCTCCTTTATGGTTTTAAGGAATTCCTCTTTATCATAGCTGCCAATAACTTCCTTCAACCAAGTGGGGGTGACTTTTGTGATAGCCCCACATTCAACCTGACCCTCTGTATTTCTAGATAAAGCATCAGCTGCTTTGTTTTCCTTCCCCTTTCTATATTGAATCTCATAGTCTAACCCCAAGAGTTTGATAATTCCTTTTTGCTGCCAAGGGGAAACCACCTTTTGCTCAAGCAGGTATTTGAGAGCCTGTTGGTCTGTTCTTATTATAAACCTGTGGCCTTGCAAATAATGTCTCCACTTTTGAATAGCAAGAAGTACAGCCAAGAACTCCCTTTCATACACAGATAATGCTTGGTTTTTTGGGCATAATGCCTTACTGAGGAAGGCAATGTGCCTTCCTTCTTGCATTAGCACTGCTCCAATCCCATATCCACTAGCATCAGTCTCCACAATAAATGGCATAGAAAAATCTGGCAACCTCAAAACTGGAGCAGTGGTCATAGCTAGCTTAAGTTTTTCAAAAGACTCTTGTGCTTCATCACCCCATTTGAACTGATCCTTCTTCAAGAGTTGAGTCAGGGGTTTACTAACCATTCCATACCCTTTAATAAACCTCCTATAATAACCAGTGAGGCCTAAGAATCCCCTCAGCTGCTTAACTGTGGTAGGAGTGGGCCATTGCAACATGCTTTCAATTTTCTTAGGATCAGTGGCCACTCCCTTAGCTGAAATAATATGACCCAAATATTCAATGCTTGAATCCCCAAACTGACATTTGCTCCTCTTAGCAAAGAGTGAGTTGTTTCTGAGTAGGTTGAGCACATGCCTTAGGTGTGTGATATGCTCATCCCATGAACTGCTGTAGATTAAAATGTCATCAAAGAATACCAGAGCAAACCTCCTTAAACAATCATTGAAAACCTGATTCATAAGAGATTGAAAAGTTGCTGGAGCATTACAGAGGCCAAAAGGCATAACAAGGAACTCATAATGCCCACTGTGTGTCCTAAATGCTGTAAGATATCTGTGCTCTTCTTTCATAAGGATCTGGAAGTAACCAGACCTTAAATCAATCTTGGAAAAGAATCTTGCTCCATGCAATTCATCCAACAGTTCTTCTATTACAGGGATAGGAAAGTCATGCTTAATGGTGAGGGTATTTAGATACCTGTAGTCCACACAGAGCCTCCATGTTTGGTCTTTTTTCTTCACCAATAGGACAGGAGAGGCAAATGGAGATTTGCTGTTTTGTATGATGCCAGACTCCAGCATTTCTTTAACAATTCCTTCAATTGCATTTTTCTGGTCATGTGAAGTCCTGTAGGGGTATTGTAGCTTAAGGACACTGCCTGGTTTGAGCATAATTTGGTGTTCTGTCCCTCTACCAGGAGGTAACCCTTGGGGTTCCTTGAAAATGTCATCAAACTCCTCCAAGAGCAGTGATAGTGTAGGGTCCTCCTTTTGGGTTTGTGTTTCCACAGAGAGTAAGAATACCTCTTCAATTTGGTCTTCAGTGTGCCAAAGTTGGTACAAGGTATCTCCAGATATAAGATGGCAATGAGCCTCACCTGTTAAAGCTTGTAACCTCAGTTTCTTTCCATTTATATTAACAGTAACTGTCATTGTTTGGTAATCCAACTTAATGGGGGTACATGACTTAAGCCAATCCCCACCAAGGATTAAATCAAACCCATCACTCTGCAATACCCTAAGAGAGTAGGACATGTTTTGGCCCTGCATTTGCCATTTAAATCCCTCGGCCATTTGGTTGCTTACTAGTCTGTGTCCATTAGCCACCTTCACAAGTAATGGCTTGACTGGTTTCAGAGTGCATCCCAACTTTCTAGTTGTTGATTCCTTGATGAAACTCAATGTACTCCCTGTGTCTACTAAAATGAGTAACTTATGTTCTCCAACATATCCATGGAATTTCAAGGTGGTAGAGCCCCCTTCACCACACACAGCATTAAGGGACACTTGTGCTTCTTCCCTATTTTCCTCATTATGGTCAGGATCTACTTCATCCCCTTGAATAACCTGTAAATAGGTCATTTCCTCTTCCTCAGTCATAATCATATAATGGATTCTATTTTTGCACCTATGGCCTGGAATAAATTTTTCATCACAATTGTAACAAAGGCCCTTCTCTCTCCTTGCAGCCATTTCAGCAGTACTGAGGAGTTTAGTGGGGGTTCTGTTATAGTTGTTGGTGTTGGTTTGGGTTTTAGTGTTTGAGTTTTGTTTTGAGAAGGGTATGTGAGGGGCTGTGTAGGCAGTCTTGTTGTTGCCTTTGATTTTTTTGGTAATGGCTTCAAGGGTAAGGAGTTGTTTTTTTCCCAATTCAATTGTCTGTTGCAAGGTAGAGGGGTTGAACATATGAATAAAGGCCTGGAGTTCCTCACTCAATCCACTGATAAAGCTAGCAATAAAATACTCCTCAGAGTAGTCCCCTTGATTCATTAACACCATGCAAGCTTTTAATTCCTCGAATTTTTCAACATATTCTAAATACGAGCCAGTGTGTTTTAACTTGTTGAATTCAGCAATAATTTTCACCTCTTTCAACTCTTCAAACCTTGCTGATATGATTTCTAAGAACTGAGGCCAATCTAACTCCAAATCCTTTGTACTGAAATTTTGAAACCAAAGGGCAGCCTTACCTTCAAAGTGCATGGATGCCAAGGTCACCTTCTGTGAGTCTGATAGGTTGGGTACCAATTTGAAATACCCTGTGCATTTAAGTATCCAAGCCCTGGGGTTTGTCCCATCAAATTTTGGAAAATCAAGTTTAGGAAAATTACTCATGATTTGAGGAGTGGGTGGTTGGTAGAGCTGTTCCCCGATGGCTCTAAATTTCTGGAACTGTGATGTCCTCCTGCTGAAGTTGTCTCCATTTTGAGTGTTTGGATTTCCCAGTATGGACTCCTCTGCATTTGTCTCTGTGTCCTTGCTAAAATTCAGTAGTTGTAGCTGCATAGCTGCTAACACGTTGGCGAGGTGCTCAAATTTGTTGTTGACCCCAGTGAGTTGTTCCTTCATCTCATTTTTTACTTCCACAGCTTGTTCTTTCATCAGAATGCCCATGCTCTCCATTTTTTCTTGTAATTTGACCTCAGCTGCTTCTCTTTTTAGGATTTCTGTTTGTAAAATATGATCCAACCTCTTTTGGTTTTCTTGCAGGTCCTTCAAGCGGGTGTTTTCGGCCATCTCCGAGGATCGTGTTGCTCTGGATACCAAGTGTTGTGTTCTGAGCTTTTTATATATTTTTTGGGAATTTTTTATGGAATTTTCTGTAACTTCAACTTAGCAACAATGGTGAAATTGATAACTTGAGGAAGAAGAGGGGAGAGGAGTGACGATGAGAGAGAGAGAGAGAGATTTTGGTGAGGAGAGAGAAGAGAGAGTGAGAAGGAATAATTGGATAATCATTACTTGCCATTCACTTCATTAGTTTCTGCCAAATATAACAACTTGTGTGGGCCATGCAAAACCACCAAAGATGCCCACATTCCACTACTTAAATAAAATTACTAAAAGAAAATGCTAAAAAGGAAAATTACATATTTAAAGGTTTATGGAGGTAAAATAAGCTAGACACGCGTACGACTGAGATGTTCCCTTCACTATCTTTAATCGACGCCTCCGGTTGCGCCACGTGTCGAAAGATGACCCCCTTCATCAGCAACATCGTCCAAACTCATTGTCCTTTCTTTGTCTGAAATATTTCCCAGATCCCCTTTTGCATTCTCGTTCATCGAAATATCATTTTCGCCTGAGATCACAACAAATACATGTTGGTCAAAAAATGTATTTGGAAGTGTGACCTTCCTCAGTTCCCAGTGAACCAGCCGTGGTGGACGTCTCACCGAGATACATGCTCTACATGTAAGACCTGATGCAGGGATTGCCTCGTAGCACCATACTAGAAACGCCCAGTGAAATCCGTAGATATGATATTTCATTTTACTGTACTGGGTCGTCTTCAAGTAGTCGAGCAGGTATTGAAACAAGTAACTCCCCCATGGGAAATTTCTCCCACATTTGGTCTTCCTCTAGCAAAGCCCACCAGCAGGTATCAATATACCGAGCCTTCTTGTCGTCATGAGGAATTATAAAGTACATTAGCATTAGCATCTTCGCCACTCTCGCTATCACAACCCGAGAGTGGCGAAACTGCCCCGCCTTGAAGTCATCACGCAACTGCTGCATAGTGACCCGCTTGCCTTTATATTTTTCATAGAAAATAGACGATGGAGGAGGAGGAGGCGCTGAGTTCGGGTCAAATGCAGACGATCCAAAAGCAAATCCGGTCACCACAGCATACTCATGGGCAGAGAATCGGGTTAAATGGTTACCAATACTGAACTACATCTCGTTTGGGTTTTGACCGACACGAGTCACCTCGCGCGAAAGAACCCCATGCATTGCCTTTGCAGAGACATTAGCCTTATCATCAAACTGGAGGAACGGACCAAAGACCGATCTCTAGAAAGCAGTCAAGGCCCCTTCAACGAGGCCCAACTCGTTCTTGATATCAGAATATATATACTGCCGGCTGTAAACGTTGATCTTCAACCCTTCATATTTATCGATCAGGCCCTGTCTCTTGTACGACCACAAATCCTAAACAATTGCATTGTTGTTGTTGTTGTTAATTATTCAAATCAAATTACTTATACATTATCAAATAAAAACAACTATTTCTCAACTATTAAAGCAAATGAAATTAAAATACTTAAATTAAATAATTGCAACAAACGGAAGTTACCTCTCCAAAAGAGATGGCCTCCGGACCCGTGCCTTCAGTCGCTGAGTCGCGGCCCGCCATACCCGTTACGGCAGCCGTTGAGTCGTCGGCCGCAGTAGCCGCTGTTAGGGCACCCGCTTGGCCGGCCGCCTCGAGGAAAGCTTGATTCGTGAAATCTTCAGAATCTCTTAAGAAGGCCATAACGTCGTTCTCGTTCATCATTTTTGGTTCTTTTTTTCTTTAAATTTCTAACAGTTCATTTGCTTCTATAACTATGCGAATTAATGTCGCAAGATGGAAGATGCAATTTCAAATTTTTCGCCCCTCTTTCTTTTTTGTTTTCTTCTCCTGAGAGGTGCAATTGTAGCGTATATGCGACGTTTGCTTTCTTTTTTTTTTCTTTTTTTTTTAAATAATAAACTATACGACAAAGTATGCGAAATAACAGCTGTCGAGTAATGTTCGCGTAACAAGCACCATACTTTCGCAATTCCGATACATTTTTAATAAACAAAATAAATATAATGGTTTAGTTTCCGTATCTCTTTCGCAGTTTAATACCCTGCGGTAGTCCTGCGAATTAATGCATATCCGTCGTGAGACGGTCGCATAAAGAATCGCATTTATCAAATCATTTTGAACACAAAATATTTTTTAAAATAATTGTTTTACACAAAAAGTGGGTATGCGAATATCCTCCGGTTGACCTGCGAATGAATTATGCGACGTTTATTTGTCGCAATTATGTGTGTCGCAGAATAGAAAATTTTCAAAAACAATTTTTGTTTAATTAAATTCTTCGATTATACTACGAATGTTGTGCGGTTTGTATGCGAAATTGTTTCGACTAATTGTCGCAGGTTAATTAGCCTAAACTGTTGAATTATCCAAAAATTAAATTCTACAAACATAAAAAAAAAAACTTAAATATGCGTGTTTGTATTTCGCAGAATAGAAAATTTCAAAAATATTTTTTTTAAAAAAAAATATTCTTCGATTATACTACGTGTTATGCGTTTGTTGTGCGTAATATTTTCGACTAATAGTCTCAGGTTCATTTCGCCTAAACAAGAATTTTCAAAAAATTAATTCTACAAAAAAATTATTATGCAACAACTAGGAGAATAATACAGGACGTTTGTATTTCGCAGAATAGAAAATTCCAAAAAGAAATTAAAAAAAATAAATTATTCTTCATTTATACTACACGAGTGTTTCGCAATGTGTGTCCCAGAATAGAAAATTTTCAAAAATATTTTTTTTTCTTATTATGCACCAACTAGGCGAATAATATGCGAAGTTTGTATTTCGCATTATAAAAGATCGAACAGAAATCCATACACTACTGCTCTTACAGTCGCTTCAACCCCAGCCGATTACAAAGTTAAAAAAAAAATTGAAGGACCAGCCTAACAAAAGCTAGGACGAGGGAGCCGACGAGCTCCCACAACACTCAGACTCGAGAAAGAGGAGCTGTAGGTGGAGCTTGTTTGTGGAGTTCCATGTAGAAGTCCAGCATGAGATCGGCCACGACCACCACGCTCTCAACCGATGGGCTCTGACGGGTTCGGGGAAAAACACCTTCGATACCAACCACCTTCCTCTGTCAGGAAAACCTGGCCGACCATAATCTCGAGAGGATTGAGGCCAGCATTGCCTTTGACAGAGGGACGGGCTGTTACACCCTGGCTGCCGACGCGCGTCTTCCCGAACTTCAACCTTCCCCCAGTTGATCCAGCAATACTCGGTCCCGGAGGTTTGATCTTCATCATCGTGTCGCGACATATGTTTTTCTTCCGGGGGCCACGTTAATAAAGTTGGATAGCGGAATTTCTACTCGTTGAATTTTTTCCTCCGACGAATTCGGAATGTTAGGAGTTCTCAGTTCGGACACAGAAATCTTAAAGAATTGCCTCACGGGTCGAAAGAAAGAAGTTTTGTAATTCTGGTTTATCTCCGGTGAACTGTTTCTCATATACAAGAGAAGGGAAAAACGGAGGGCCATTATCAAAGAGTTATGAGGGACGGAGGGGTAGAAAGAGAATTGACTTGATAAGTATCGAAGATGACACGCTTTATATAGACGGAGGAAACAATTCGCATGCACGCTTTTACTGCTAAGGCATTTCGAAAAGTGGTTAAGACGCCTCGAAATCGGCCGTAACGTTCCAACTGACAGCGGTTTCTAAACCATTCAAAAATTTAAATTTTAAAAATATTATGTCGTTCTCATACCTGAAAGAAAAAAATTAAACTAAATTAAACGATGAAAGATGAAAGAAATAAAAAATAAACTTTTCGAGTAGAAGTGGGAAGGGGGTATGCGAGCATTATGCGGCAATTCTCATACCCCATCGCATAACTGAAATAACTGAAAGATGAAAAAAAATAAAAAATAAACTTTCGAGTAGAAGTGCGAAGTTGGTATGCGAGCAATATGCCGCAATTCGCATACCCTATCACATAACTGAAATAACTGAAAGATGAAAGAAATAAAAAAAATAAATAAAAAATACACTTTCGAGTAGAAGTGCAAAGGGGGTATGCAAGCAATATGCAACAATTCGCATGCCGCCTCGCATAACTGAAAGATGAAAGAAATACGAAAAAACTTATTATGCGCCAATTATGCGAATAATATGCGACGTTGGTATGTCGTAGAATAATTTTTTTGACTAATAGTCGCAGTTAATTCGCCTAACAAAAATAATTATTTAATGGGCGACGAACCGCGATTGACGGAATCGTACATCGATCTCCGCATATTCGTCGCATACTTTGACTCATAATTTTCTCGCTCATGCTTATACCGGTCGTCTATCTATCGTATAGTTTTCTGCATATATCTTCGTACTTTGTGGAGTGAAAAACTTAACTTTTTATTAGGCGGTGTGAAAAACTTAGCAGAACTTCAAAATAAGGTGAAAATAGCTATTTCCTCAACTTTACGGAATTAGTTGCTGCCGAAAACGCGTATTACTAAATATACCATCATCAAAAATTGGAATCAAGCGGAATTTTCTTCACACACTCTCCTCTTAACAAGTCCTACTTCCATAGTTACATTATTATTTCCTTCAACTGACCCACCCAACCTGGAAAATTGCTCCCACAAAACGAGAGACTTAAAATTATTATCTTGACTGAAAAATCAGTCATCTTCAACCTCAAACTCCCACCTATAAAAATCCACTTTACAGAAATACTTTTTTGTTTCACTCACACACACACACACACACACACACACACACACATTTCATGCTCTTCCTCAAAACTCAGCAGCAGCCATAGCAGCTAAAAATGAAGAACAACACCACCACCAAACAAACCTTGTTACTATCACTATCATTATCATTATGCGGCCTCTTCTTGTTCTCTATCCACAGCGTACAAGCCCAGCCAAGCACCATAGGGTTCAACTGCACGCCTCCCACCAACCAGTCGTCCCCTAACTCCTGCCAGACCTACGTCTACTACCGGGCCGCCTCGCCGGACTACCTCGACCTCGCCGCCGTCGGCGACCTCTTCTCCGTCAGCCGCCTCGAGATATCCCGCCCCAGCAACATCTCTGCCGCCAACGCCACCCTCGCCCCCGCCCAGCCCCTCCTCGTCCCCGTCACCTGCTCCTGCCACACCGTCAACGTCAGCATCACAATCTCCTACGCCGCCCTCAACTACACCATCCTCAGCGGCGACACCTTCTACCGCGTCTCCACCGTGAACTTCCAGAACCTCACAACCTACCAGTCCGTGGAGGTCGTCAATCCGACCTTCGAGCCCACCCGCCTCGAAGTCGGGGATGTAATCGTCTTCCCCATCTTCTGCCGCTGCCCTAATTCGTCGCAGGTGCGGAATCGGGTCAATTACCTCGTCAGCTACGTCTTCCAGCCGGCCGATCGCCTGAGCGACGTCGCATCGAGGCTCGGCTCCACACAGCAGTCGATAATCGACGTCAATGGGAACAATATCCGGGCGTTCGACACCATCTTCGTCCCTGTTTCACGTCTCCCCAATTTTACCCAGCCTACAGTGGCGCCTCCTAATCCCAATAATAGAAATAGTAATAACACCAACAATACTACTACTACTACTAATATAAATGGTGGTGATGATAACAATAGAGGTTTGGAGATAGGATTGGGGATAGGTCTGGGTATATGTGGGATTGTGCTAATCCTGGTTTGCGCTGTGTGGTGGTACAGAGAAAGAAAGCTAAAGAGGGGAAAAGGAGAATTTTATGGCGGAATCGAAGAGAAGCTGGACATGGGAAGAGCCGGGTCGGGTTTGAAGGCCGAGGAAGTGAATCTAATGGCCGATGTATCGGGCTGTTTGGATAAGTACAGAGTGTTTGGCATTGAGGATTTGAAGAAGGCAACCGAGGGGTTTGATGACAAGTGCTTGATTCAGGGGTCTGTGTACAAGGGCTGCATCGATGGGGAATTCTTCGCAATCAAGAAGATGAAGTGGAATGCTTATGAGGAGCTCAAGATTTTGCAGAAGGTAATTCTTCTCTCTTTTTGTTTTAATGGAACTTATTTATTTATTGAATGAGTTTAGTTACTTTCAACAAAAGTGCAAGCAACTATTGATCCCTTCTGAAGATTATCAATTTTTGCGGTAAAGTATGAATTTTTATTTGGTAAAATAACGAATGTCTGATCGTGAAGTAAATTGGATTTAGATGCCGACAGTTTTGTGTTATCTATTGTCCTTGTTTGCTTGCGAGCTCTTGCTTCGTTAATGAACACTTTCTTAGAGCTTATGACATGCTTCTAGTGAGTATCTTCTGATCAAGATGATAAAAATGAAAGCATCTTTAAACAACAAAGATTTTGTATTGGAAATAAGTTAGGAAATCAAAGGATCTTTAAACAGCAAAAAACCGTACATTGGAAGACCCTTTTGTATTGGGATCTGTTGCTGTATAAAATTAGTTATAAATGCTCGAAACTTGTATGATCGGATTAAAGACCCTTCTGCGTAATTCGGAGGAAATAATTATCGAGTAACAAAATGACTTGCAAGCAAACAGAATCTTCTCACCATACAGAAATTTTATGGTTCAAAATGCTGACTAGTTCACAGTTGAAAACATGGGAAGAATGCTAATTTCAGATCAATGAAACCAAGGAGATGCATAATGTTGTCTTTGTGATGAAATACGTATAATTATCTAATGTGGTTGATTATCAGTCTGTTAATAAACTAATGGTTTGATGGAAGAGATGTATAGCTTAATCTGCAGAACTTATAAATTGAATTTAAGAATTCGATGGGCCTAATTGCTAATATTATACAAGATGAACAGAGTGATGTCATCCTGTAGTGAGGTTTTCCTGTTAATTTAATTTACATAGGCAACCTATATAAAATATTTTCTGAATTAAAAATGATATAACTACCCATGTTGAATGATATTATTGGATTTCAAGAATATCAAGATTCTCGTAATTAGGGCAATTCACCCAAAAAGAAACAAAAAATATATGTATAAAATATTATATTATCTGATGAGTTTGTAGGTGAACCACGGGAACCTAGTGAGGCTGGAGGGATTCTGCATCGACCCCCAGGAGGCAAACTGCTATCTGGTGTACGAATACGTGGAGAACGGGTCCCTCCACTCGTGGCTCCACGATCCCTCCCGGGCAGAGAAGCTAAGCTGGAAGACACGGGTGCGGATTGCGATTGATGTGGCCAACGGGCTGCAGTACATCCACGAGCACACGA
>CACSLK010027752.1:12748989-12764925 GCA_902706635.1 Striga hermonthica | reverse complement strand
ATTTTAGCAGCTTCATAGCTGGTAAACAATAAAGTTTTTCAACTCGTCTTCTCCCAACCCGGCTTGCGAGCTGGTCGAAGACGAGCAACGATTTTAGCAGCTTCATTGCTGGTAAACAATAAAGTTTTTCAACTCGTCTTCTCCCAACCCGGCTTGCGAGCTGGTCGAAGACGAGCAACGATTTTAGCAGCTTCATAGCTGGTAAACAATAGTTTTTCAACTCGTCTTCTCCAAACCCGGCTTGCGAGCTGGTCGAAGACGAACAACGATTTTAGCAGCTTCATAGCTGGTAAACAATAAAGTTTCTCAACTCGTCTTCTCCCAACCCGGCTTGCGAGCTGGTCGAAGACGAGCAACGATTTTAGCAGCTTCATAGCTGGTAAACAATAAAGTTTTTCCACTCGTCTTCTCCCAACCTGGCCTGCGAGCTGGTCGAAGACGGGCAACGATTTTAGCAGCTTCATAGCTGGTCGTAGTTATAGGTTTCGTGATCACAAGCTTCGTAGCTTAGTCGAGATTCCACTCGAGGCATACAACTTCGTAGTTGTTTTTGATCGACTTCGTAGTCGTGGGCTTCATAGCCTTTTGCCGAGATTCCACTCGAGGCATACAACTTCGTAGTTGTTTTAGATCGACTTCATAGTCGTAGGCTTCATAGCCTTTTGCCGAGATTCCACTCGGGGCATACAACTTCGTAGTTGTTTTAGATCGACTTCATAGTCGTTGGAGTTAATCGGCTTTATGGCCGTTTTGAAAAATTTGATTTTTTCGAGCAATCATAATAATGTCGATATGAAAATGTAAAGACACAATTCTGAACATAAACTTGGGAATCATTGCATTACTGAATTTGATTAAGCGTTGCTCAGTACAAAAGAGTTCAAAATACTATTCTTAGGCATAAAAACGCTTGAGATGGATTACGTGCCAAGATCGTGGCAACTGTCGTCCTTCGCCATCTTCGAGCTCATATGCACCTCTCTCGAGCACTTTGGTGATGGTGTAAGGTCCTTCCCAATTAGCTTCAAGCTTCCCGACGTGTTTTAGAGCATCTGCTCATTTGAGGACGAGATCTCCAACCTGAAATCGTCTGGTACGGACTTTCGTATCGAAGGCTGCACGCATCTTCTGCTTATATTCCATGGATCGCACCCAGGCCTCCTCTCGTCCTTCTTCTATCATGTCGAGGGCCTCTTCGACCATCTCTTCGTTCTACTTTTCCTCATAAAATGTCGATCGGTGCGAACTTAAGCCAACTTCGATAGGCAGGAGTGCATCCATTCCGTAAACCATGTGAAATGGCGATTGGCCTGTTGAGCTTCTTGGGGTCGTCCTATAAGCCCATAGGACTGTTGTCAGCTTGTCGACCCAAGCACCTGATGCTCTCTCCAATCTCTTCTTCAATCCTTGGAGAATTGTTCGATTAGTCACTTCGACCTGTCCATTAGCCTGGGGGTATGCGACCGAGGCGAACCTTTGCTTTATTCCCATGTCGAGACACCATGCTTGAATTCGTTTCCCCTGGAACTGAGTTCCATTGTCAGAAATTAGCACCTTCGGGACTCCGAATCGACAACAGATATTGTTAAACAGGAATTGGATCATTTTTTCCTCCGTAATTTTCGCCAATGGTTCCGCTTCGACCCACTTAGTAAAATAGTCGACAGCGACTACTAGAAACTTTCTCTGCCCCGTCCCCATCGGTAGTGGTCCTACCAAATCGATTCCCCATTGCGCGAAGGGGATCGGGGTGCTTATGGTCGTCATGTACTCGGCGGGGATGTGCGTGATTTGCCCATGTCGTTGACATTTTTCGCACTTCTGAACCAGCTGCTCTGCCGTCGCTCGCATCTTGGGCCAATAATATCCTGCTCGCAGGGCTTTGCCTGCCAAGGCGCGTGATCCTATATGTGCTACGCAACATCCTTCATGTATTGCTTTCAAAACATAATTTCCTTCGTCTTCGGAGACGCATCGCAAGTGAGGCCCGACCAAAGATTTTTTGAACATGACCCCGTCGACTTCAAAGTATTTGTATCTCCCATAGGTACTCGACCCTGCAGGAGTTCATGAATTGACTTTCTCCAATCATCCTTTTCCTCGACTTCCATCGTTTCGCCCAACACGCTTCCCTCTAAGTGCATAGTAGTGATAGAACTTCCCTTCTTCCCCTCATTCGAGCTTGTTATTCTCGCGAGCCAATCTGCTCGTTTGTTTTCTTCTCGAGGGATTTGCGTTAGTTCAAACTTCTCCAGGCCCTGCACAAGGCTTTGGATTTCTTCGACATATTTCATCATTTGCTCTTCTTTGATTTCGCAATTTCCCAACACTTGTCCAACAACTAACTGCGAGTCGGAATGTGCCACGACTTCCGACGCTCCTCTGCCAATTGCAAGTTGAATTCCTTTGATTAGCGCCTCGTACTCGGCCTCGTTATTCGAGGCCTTAAATCCCATCCTAATAGCAAAGTCAAGTTGCTCGCCTTCGGGTGAGACGAGAACGATTCCAAGACCTGATCCTTTGGCCGCCGATGACCCGTCGACGTGGATGACCCATTTATTTTCTTCCCCCTTGGTACCTTCTTGGATGAAATCTGCTAGGGCCTGGGCCTTTATGGCTCGTCTTGGTTCGTACTTGATTGAATATTCGCTCAGCTCGACTGCCCTTTTGACGAGTCGACCCGATACCGTGGGCCGGCCCAGTGTCTCTCCTAGTTGAAAGTTCGTCCTGACTAACACCACATGGTTCAGGAAATATGGCCTTAGCTTTCTAGCCGTTATTACCAGTGTCAGAGCGGCTTTCTCGATTTCAGAATATCTCGTCTCCGCACCCTGCAGAACTCAGCTGGTGTAGTAAATTGGTTGTTGGACACCTCCTTCTTCTCGTAATAACACCGAACTTAGTGATACCGAACCCACAGATATATAGAGCACCAGCTCGTCGCCGGGCTCTGGTTTTGTCAACAAGGGTAGCTCGCCCAAGAACTCTTTTAATTTTTTGAAAGCCATTTGTGCCTCGTCACTCCATAAGAAGGTCGACTTTTTTTTCAGCAATTTGAAGAATGGGAAGCTTTTTTCTGCGGCCCGAGCAATGAACCTGCTCAGCCCTGCAATTCGTCCCGTCAGAACTTATACATCTCTTATGCTTCTTGGTGGGGCCATGTCGAGTATGGCCTTCACTTTCTCCCGGTTTACCTCGATTCCATGCTCTGTGGCGATATATCCCAGAAATCGTCCTGCCTTTACTCCAAAGGCACACTTGTTTGGGTTTAGCTTCATCCCGAACGCCCTAAGAGTTTGAAATGTTTCCCTTAAATCGTCTGGGTGTGAGGTTGAGACTTTACTTTTTACCAAGATGTCATCCACATATACCTCGATGTTTCTCCCGATCTGAGATTTGAACATTCAATCCATCAGCCGTTGGTAGGTTGCTCCAGCATTCTTAAGTCCAAAGGGCATGACGACATAGCAATACGTCCCTTTACTCGTCTCGAAGCTCACCTTACTTTGGTCCTCCGGGCATAACGGGATCTGATGGTATCCCTGAGATGCATCCATCATACTCAATAATTCGCAGCCAGCCGTAGAGTCGACGAGCTGGTCAATTCGTGGTAAAGGGTAATGATCTTTTGGGCAAGACAAGTTTAAGTCACAGAAATCGATGCACATGCGCCATTTGTTTAGTGCCTTCCTTACCATCACAGTGTTGGATATCCACTCGGGAAATTGGATTTCTTTGACATGTCCTGCCCGCAGCAACTTATCCACCTCGACTTCAATTGCTTTGTCGATTTCTTCCCCGTGACGTCTAAGTCGCTGCTTTACTGGCTTTCTGAGGGGGTCGACATTGAGTTTATGCTCCATAATAGCGGGGTCGATCCCTGTCAACTCCTCAGGGGTGAAGGCAAAGACATCCCTGAACTCCTTTAGTAGTGCGATCAGCTGGTTTCGTAGCTTGACTTTCAGATCTTTCCCGACCTTGGTGGTCTGTTCCTTTGTTTCTCCGATTTGTATTTCCATTAGCTCCCCGTGGGGTTTGAGATCACTATTCCTTGGCCTTTTCTCGCTCATCATTGGCTTCTTTCCCTCCCTAACTTCGGCCCGTTGGTTGGTTTTTACAGTGATTTGATAACAAGTCCTTGACAGCTTCTGATCACCTCGAGCTTCTCCAACTTGGTCTCTGACTGGGAACTTTAGCTTCATATGGTAGGTCGATACTACCGCCCGGAATGCGTTAAGTGCTGGCCTCCCCAGAATCACATTGTAAGCTGACTCGACATCAACCACCACGAATCTCACCATTTTCACCTTCCGCAAGTCACCTTCCCCTAGAACGACAGCGAGCGTAGTTTCGCCTAGAGGGGCGACCTCTGACCCGTTGAAATCGAATAGTGAAGTATGAAGGGGTGTGAGCTGTATGTCGAGTTCCA
Source organism: Striga hermonthica (assembly GCA_902706635.1). Classification (NCBI taxonomy): domain Eukaryota; kingdom Viridiplantae; phylum Streptophyta; class Magnoliopsida; order Lamiales; family Orobanchaceae; genus Striga; species Striga hermonthica. The sequence goes on along the minus strand of CACSLK010027752.1, from coordinate 12,760,496 downwards.
TCCTTTTGAGACAATCGTAAAAAATCACATTTACTGAAATCCCAGTATCGACGAACACTCTCTGCACTTCATATCCCGAGATTTGGGTTGTTATCATCAATGCGTCGTTTTGAGGCCTCTCCACTTCTCCGGCATCTGCCGGGCAGAAATTTATTACCGGCCCATTCTCATCGACCTGTTGTATCTCGGATTTTCCATGACGCCCTCGGGCATACGCCTTCCTTGCTCGATTCGAGTCCCCATCAGTTGATCCTCCAAATATCATATGTATGGTTCCCCTTTTCTGTGGGAGCTCCTCTTTCTCTGGCGTTCTCGCCCTCTTGCGAGGGCTTCTGCTCCTTTCTCTCCTTCTGCTCGGCTTTTCCCGGTCCTTATATATGAATTCTTTCAAGTGTCCTGCCTTAATCAGCCTTTCGATTTCGTCCTTAAGGTGCCTGCAGTCGTCAGTATTGTGACCGTAGTCTTTGTGGAATCGACAGTATAGATTACTTTTTGGTCTTGTTGGTCCGTCTTTCCTCGTCTTGGGCCATCTGACAACATTGTCATGAATCTCTTTTTCCATCACCTCCAGGATTCGCGCTTGAGGGGCCGACAAAGGGGTGTATTGAGTCGGCCTCCAACCCCTAGGTCGCCCCTCTCTCTCTGCTCGCGGAGACCCCTTTCTCTCCCCAGCCGAGGAAATTCTCTTCTCCCTTCTCTCATCCCGAGGGTCAGTTCTACTTTCTTTAGTCGTTCGCAGGAAATCGATCTCCGCCTCCTCGACATTCATATACTTCGCACATCTCCCCAGCACTTCGTCGAACGTTCTACCCGGGCGCTTTGCCAGAGAGTTCCTGCACAAGCCCGGTAGCAACCCTCGTGTCAAACCTCCTGCCTTTATCTCCTCCGACGCCCTGGTAACCTCGACACATGCTCGCGTATATCTCGCCACATAATCTCGTAGCGACTCACCTTCCTTCTGCTGGAGGCCCATTAAGGTCAGATACGATTTCTCTTGCGGTCTAACACTTGCAAATTGATTGAGAAAGCTCGCACTGAATCCTTCAAAATCCTTGATGGCTCCCGCTGGTAGTTGGTGAAACCAATCTTGTGCAGATCCCCGTAAAGTGGTAAGGAAAGCTCGACATTGCACAGGGTCATTATAACGGTGCAAAACCGCCATATTCTCGAAACTCCTCATGTGACGCGATGGATCGGTCGATCCGTTATAACTTATGTTCAGATCACGAAAACCTTGCGGCAGGTCGGCATCCAGGATGTGCTACGAGAACGGGTGCCCCCTCGAGCCTCCAGTTTTCCTCCCTTCGACTCGGGCCTGTAAATCACGAACCTGGGCCAACAACTGCTCCAGCGTTTCATCTCTCGCCTGCGGGTTGGCAGTCCTTATGGAGGACGCCTCCTCCTCCACCCTTCTGACTTGCCTATCATTGAATTGGGCTTGTTGCTCGTGATCATGGGGTAGTGGCTCAATCCTGCGCTGCTCGATCCTGGGCTGCTCGACCCTGGGCTGCTCGACCCTGGGCTGCTCGACCCTGGGCTGCTCGGGCCTGGGGTTCTCGACTTGTACCTGCTCGAGTCGGGCTGCCACCGCCTCCGCTATCATTCTTTGCATTTCACCCCTCGTCACGGTCATCATCTGCTACTCGGCCTGGGGTGGTGGCATCGTCACTTGTTCCAGCACTCTGGATTGCTTCCCCAGGCTTAAAGTCGTTTCTGCGGACTCGTGACCGTCGGCTCTCGTGTTCGTGCCCTTCACTTGACTAGGTTCTCCTTGTGTTATCCCCGGAATCTTTACCCCGGGAGGTGTGATGGGTGTTTCTTCCTCAACACGCACCCCCGACGGCGCGTGCCCCCCAAAGGGTGGAAAACCGAGAACCTGAAGCGGTGGTCTAGGGCCGGGAATTAATGGCGGCCGCTTGTCCGTCCACGCTGCCCTAAAGTCCTCGTTTAGATTCCTCGATAATCCTTCTTTCTCCGCCATGTCAAACAGATCGGAACCAGGTGTGAAGCTCTTACTTCCTTCAAGAACTCCCCACAGACGGCGCCAATTTGATGGGTCTCCTCCTAGATCTGGAGTGAACCGGTGGAATGAGCTCCGGTCTGTTCGAATCGTCTCCAAGTCGCCCGTGGACCGCAGTGAACACCTGCAAGAACTCAACACTGGAAGTGTTTCCCGGTGAAGAGCCTCCGACGCTCAAGTCAGTGAACGAATAGAGAAAAAGCTCTGCTCAGGGGGAGCAGTATTGAATGAGAATAATAGTTAGGGTTTAGGTTTACCTCAACTCCTTTATATAGGAGTAGAAACACTTACTTTGAAGTCCCAAAAATGCCCTGGCCGACTTACATGAAGTACCCAAAATACCCTGGTCAGTTCGCATTCTGCTCACTCTTGAGTCAGCATCTAGATTCCTTCTTATCCTGTATAAACTTGTACCTAGGAGCTTTCCATGTGTCGCATCTGCTCATCGAGTCGCTGGAGGTCCTTGTAAGTCGACTTATAACCTTATCGAGTCGATTTGAAGTTATACGAGTATCTGAGGGTTATGAGAACGTCTGCTCGTCATCATGGGTGAGGTCGTCTTGTATCCAGTCGACTTTACGAAGTCGACTAGGTACCATGACCGGTTTGACGGCTTCTGAATAGCTGATGGGCCGAGTCAACATCGTTTATCTCGACCTAGTGGGGTCGTCTGCAGCCTTTAGTCGAGCAATCTCTAGCTGAACCGGACCGCGACAATAGGGACTCTCCGACCGGTCGGTGGTGACGCCCTGGGCCTCGTGGCTCGTCTCTTGAAGAATCGCCGCTTGTAGGTGGGCTTCTTCGTCGGGGAGGCGGAGACTCTCGTCCTAGCCTCGGTTTTGCCGTGAATCTGGTGCTTGGGCGATGTGGAATGTAGGGGTAAGCATTGGTCGGTACAGTTTGAAGATTGATAAATCTCTGGAAACGTACCAATATTCAGAGATCTCTAAAATTCGATCTCCAGAACCGTACCAAAGAATAGGTTTGGTTCGGTTCGGTTGGGAGATTTTTATTTTTCAGTTATGTTCGGTTCGCTATTTGAGACTATCAGACTGGTCACCTCGCTTTGGTTTGGTTCGGATATTCGGAGATTTTTAATTATTTTTTAAATTATTTTGATTGATCACGTAGCTATATTTTAATTTTTATATATTTTTTTCTTTAAATCCGGCATTCATCAATACTTCATCATACTAAAAATCTTATTTTTAAATCAACTTTATAAGTAACTCTAAATTTTAGTTAATACTAAATTTGTGCAATAAACATTTAAATTTTCAAATTCAAACAAAATAAAACATAGTTTTTTTATTAAAATAATATTTATTTAACCTTCCTTACCATGTTAGTTATAAGATAGAATACTACTAAGTATCAACAAAATTTTAAGTAAAGTTTAAGTACTTTTTTATTTTTTTAAAATACTTCTTTAACCTTTCATTCCATTTTAAATAATTTATTTTAAAACAGGAAAAATTTAATTATAGATCAAATATTACTAAGTATAAAATTTAAGTGAAGCTTAGTTGTTATTACTATATTTTACTTGCATTTTAAAACTTCTCAAATTATATAGGATCAAAGTTGACATAAAATATATTAATAACACATATCTATTTTTACAATTTGGTTTTGGGTTCGGTACGGTATGAGATGGTTCGGTTCGGTTCTCAGTATGGATATTTATGAAATCTAAAGAACCGTACCAATTATTTTTTGGGTTCGGTTTGGAAAAAGTCAAATGGTCAACGGTGATTTTCGGTTCGGAGTGATTTTGGTTCATTTTTCGGAACGATATGAAATTCTTCGAGTCCCATGCTCAGCCCTAGTGGTAGGCGGCCGACTCTCAAGATTCTTCGCTACGGTGATCCTCCGACCTTTCTTCAAGAGCAGGACGCGGCTTCGATTTCTCAGATTTGGAGCTTTGGAGTGGTGTGGGTGCGACTTCAATATCTCAGATCTGGAGTTTTGTAGTGGTTAGCTTTTTTGCCCCTTTCAACCGTGGTCATCTTCAGCCCTGGTGTTGGGAAGAGCGGACGATCGGCGTCGTGGGCTGTGGCCCTTCAGTTCTCGGTTTCTGAGTCTGTGACGTTGGGCCAGGTGATTGTGGGGGAGAAGACCTCCGGACGTATGTGGGGATGCCCGTTTGGATGGTAGTAGGGTCCGTTGGTGCCGGACCTAGCCGGACCTAGTTAGGCGTTCTCTTGCAGTTTCTGGATCGACTTCCTGGGTCGTGTCCCTGTCTGTGTAAATGAACGTCGGTTGGTGTCGTTATCATTTCGTTTGGTTAGGCTTCTTGTTGCGGGAAGGGTGGTCGTAGTTGTTTTTGTGTTTTTGTGTTTTTGGTTCTAGGTTGTGTTTTATTTTTTTTCTCTCCCGTTGGGAGTTGCGTTTGATGTATTCTCCTTTTGGGAGTTTTTGTTATTCTCCTCGTGGGATTTTTTTCTAGTGTTTTGTGGATTTTTAGGTTGGTTCTAGGCAACCGTCTGTCCGTGTAGTCCTCCCAACTAGATTCAGTGATTAGTTGTTTTATTTGGCCGGTTGGCTGTTTATTCAACTAAGTGGTTGTTTTCTAGTCTTGTTTGTTTTGTGAATATATGTAATTTCTATCGTTTCGAATATATATATACATATATATATATATATATATGTGTGTGTGTGTGTGTGTGTGTGTGTGTGTGTATGAGTTTTGATGTGAGTTATCCAATAAAAATGAGAACAATATAAACTTAAGGGTAAAGATACCCTCCAGTGTTGTTGCTTGTAATGGATGCATTCTAACTTTATAACAGAAAAATGTTATATTAATTAATAAAATAAATTTACAAAAAACAAAAAAAAAAGATCAAAGCACATTTTTTTAATAAGGCCGATTACTATTCATCAAAACAAAAATATAAATTGTAATTTTCAAATGAAATTTTGTAGTTGATATAAATTTTGGCCCACGGTCACCCTCCTCTGCCAGCATCCAACTAAACCCACGGCCCTCACGTCATTTGGGGTCTTCTTGCCACCGCAGTCGTCTGGCCATCCTGACTGTCACAGCTCCCAACTACTACGGCCTTCAGCCTGCCACAACGTGGCCAGTTCTTTTTTTTTTTAATACAAAACGCAAGCCCTCTGCAGCCTCTTAGTTGCCGCCACGACGCAACCACTGTAAGCCTCGACCCAAAATTATATTAGTAGCTCGACTTTATTTATCGAAAATAGTAAATTATTAATTACGCCGAGAATTATTAGTATTAATCGCCTAATTTATTAAATTTCAAGTCTAATCCATGGAGAGAACGTTCGAATTATTATTTCAGAAACGAGATAAAAATCCTAAGTCTAAGTCTCGATAAATTATTTTTATCGAGTATTAGAAAAGTCGGGATTTATTTAATTCCCGAACAAGCCCATTTATTTTTATTTCGGCCCAATTATTTTAATTTACCTGGCCCAACTATTTAATCTAGACATTTTAAATCCTAGCCGAATTTATTTTAAGTAGTCGACCCACTTTTAATTTGAGTAGTCGAATTAAATTCCGAGACTGAGTACCATTTTTTTAAATTACCGAGCCCAACATTATTTATTTGGTTCAACTAGTAGTATTTATTTTCCTAAGCCCTAGTTAAATTAAAACCGAGCCCAAGTCTTTTAGCCCAATGGTAAGCCCAAAATGAGCTCAAAACCCTAACTTCCTCTTACATTTATACAAGTGGCATTAACTCACTCCCTCAACACCACACATATCTTATCCCTTAGCTCATTAAAAGCACTATTCATCTTCTCCCTTAGCTCAAGATCCACCATCACCATATCCTTCAAGAATCCTCCATCACCACTCAAAATCAGGCCAACACTCGTGTTTTCCGGCGAGCTCTCGCCGCCGGCAACCCCGACATCGAACCCTAGGTCACGAGCCCGCGTCCAAGCTCAGCCCGAGCTCGAACCACCATCACCGCAGATCCGGTTTTTCACGAAACCACAACAGCAAATCCATGACCAACTTCTGACGTCTTTTTCTCAGCTCCGGCGAGCAGCTCGAAACCCTAGCACATTCGCAGCTCAACCCTCCATCTCCACGCAACTCAGGCCGCCACCATCTCAGCCCGTCGTCACCACCTCACTGCTCAGACCCGCGACCAGCTCTCTTCGTCGGCAGCACCTCTGGTTTTCCGGCGAGATTTCGCAGCTCCTCATGTGGCTTGTTCCAGTTTTTCCGGTGAGCCTCCATTTCCAGCGTCCCGTAGCTTCTCGGTGTTACTGTAGCACGATGACCAACATCCTTCCACGACCATTAGCCCTTCAGTTCGATTTTCCAGCAAGATCTGTGGCCAACGCTCCAAGATCCGAACCCCACAGCCCAAGATCCGAGCCCAGCCGCACCGAGCACCCTCCACGTGCGCGAGCTAGCCTGGGACAGCACATTTTTCCAACTTTGTTGAGCAGATCCGCGGTCAGCAGCTCCACAGCCCGAGTCCGACCCGTGACAACAGTCCAAGCTTTAGATCCGGCCCGTCTTGCTCTATTTTCATTTCTTTTGTAACACATCTAAATGTATTACTATGCGTAGACATACTATGTTTCAGCTTCTGCACTTTTCAGACTTAGTATGTATTATGATATTATCAGACTTATGCATGTTTAATGCCTTTATCTCTGTGGTACCTATATATAACGGATTTGATTAGGTTGCATGTATTTATTTACGTCTGCATGAGAAAGAGTTTAAGTTAGTAGCATCCCGCGAGTTAGTATGAGTATTTTCGAAAATAAAGTTAAAGAGTTTTTCAAAAATAAAAAGCAAAAATTTTACTCTGATTTTTATAAATTCTAGAATAATTAGGCGGGGTGTTACAACCACCATGGCGCGGCCACCGAGCTCTTCTGTCTTCTCCTCGAGCTGCTTCACCTTAGACTTATACTTCTCTACCAACGCATTGAAGTTATAATGAGGAGAAGAGGTCTCATCCACTATGGATGGAAGAATGGACCCAAGAAACTACAAGGAAAGTAAGAATTATAATATCTCAATATTCACGACCTCGATAAAAAAAAGGAAGGGATAATTACCTGAGCTAAAGCGCGGGAGGCATAGAATGCACACTCATAAGGATGACCCTCGAAGCGGGCCTTGTCTTTCTCCGGTATAGTTGAGAAAAGATAGCTTGCGATCTCGTGGCCATCATCATTATTGTGGAGTCGAGAAGGTTGCTCCAATGTGACAGGTCAAACTTTGATAGGGGAAGAGGGACAGAGGTGTTGACTGTTGGGATCTATGAGAATCTCGTTATGCACAAATCACGAATTCAATAGTAAAGGTTTGCGTAGAGAACTTACGGCTTAAAATTTATGGCGATCTGGCTGATCTTCTGGATGGCTATATACAGCACACCAAGGAATCATATCACACGAATGGTTGACGGCAAATCACGTCTTGGGATTGCACGAACAAGATCAGATCGAAAACCGGATCAAACGGGTGTAAAATGAATGAAGACAAGTTTGCAGTCTAGGACACTCCGGCAGCGCGTGAGGGCGCGTGAGGGCGCGTGCGGTGTCGTACGGCGGCGATGGAAAGATCTCGTCGAGACGGTCATCTCGGTATGCTGCACGCCTTGATCGGACCTCCGGTTAGATCTGTGATATAGGATATTATATACTCCAAGATAAACCGGTCCGCTGAACCGGTTTAGAAGGTCATACCATGAAGGAATCGAGCCAGGCGAGGAGAAGATCGAGCAAAATAACTTGTCGACCGGTCATACAGTCGACCAATCCATCACTCGACCAAATAAACGATCGAGCAATCTTATCGACCTCAGCAGGTCGAACATCTCGCGGACTCAACACTCAACAGATCGGCCTAGTCACAGGCGCGTGTAGGAACCTCTAACCGAATCTCAGGAGAATATTTACCCCATGTGCAGGGGGACACGTGTCGAGAATACATTGGTGGATATCGATAACCACCTCTGACAGCTCCCCAACGCCCCCGCGCAACCTATGACATGCGCGCGGTGTGTCAGAGTACGGACGGACAGCTTGGGCAGCCAGCTCACCTTATCCGGGCAGCTATTAGGGCAAGTATCTCACCCCTATATAAAGGGGGTGAGCCTTTCTCCCTTAACACATTTTATTCATTCTTCACTTCAGTATACTCATACACATACTGACTTAAGCATCGGAGGCTCTTCACCAGACACAAACCCCGGTGTGAGAGTTATTTGCAGGTTTCTGGCGTTCTACCGGTGAGGACAAAGATCGATCCATTCAAACCGAGCCAGGACGCTCACATCTGCATTATTGACGCCGTCTGTGGGGAATTTCGTTGAAAAGTTGTGTTTGAAGCTCAGCTATGGCAGACGGAATTCCCAAAAACTTGCAGCCAACGTTCAACGAAGCTTGGACGACGACCAGACCGTTGGGGCAAGGCCCTCCTCCGAGTTTTTCCGGCCCATCGCAGACACCGATCACTCCCACACCTATCCTTCAAGGTGTGGGAGTGACGACGGCGATTCCCGGAGGAGATGCCGGCTCTAGTCGGGCCCAGGAGGCTTGCGTAGCAGCCGCGGCGGCGATGCCACCGCCACCGCCACCAAATCCAACACTAGTGCAAGGAAGAACGATGGCGCAAGGAGGAGCGCCACCACAGGCAGTTGTACAAGCCCCCAGTCAGCAAATGGTGACGATGACCCGGGAGGAGATGCAGAGGATAGCGGCGGCCGCGGCGGCGCAGGCGGTGCAGCAAGTTACGAGCCACACATCTCATGCCACCACTGTGCTGACCACAGTGGCTAGAAACCAAGATGAGGATGTGTCCAGTTATGGAGAGGGAGGAGTTGGAAGAGATCGGGCGATGGAGAGGATGGCGGAGCAGTTGCGCCAGTTACAGGACAAGGTGGAAGGGAGGTCAGAGAGGAGAGCTCGAGGACATCCCTTTTCGAGGGAGATTCGCGCTGCTCCTTTGCCTAATAATTTCAAGGAGACCAACTTGGTGTATGACGGGTCTAACTGACCCGTCGAGGCATATGAGGACCTTTGAGAATATGGCTGTGTTGCATGGATATTCTGATTCTGTTTGTTGCAGGGCATTTCTATCGACCTTGCACGGGGGAGCACTTGACTGGTTTCATCAGTTACCCTCTGGGTCGATTTCGGATTTTGAGGATTTTACCAGCAAGCTTACCAATCAATATTCGAGTGCGGTGGCGCATGAGAAAATGTATTTGATGTTGATGGCAATGAGACAGGGGGAGAAGGAGTCATTGAGGAAGTATGTTGCTCGATATAATCAAACGTGTTTGGAGGTGCACTCGGCCTCAGATGAGGTGAAGGCGGGAGGATTGATAAGAAGTCTTCGAGCAGGGCCTTGTCGAACTTCCCTGGCAAAGACCCCTGCTCGATCATATGAGGAGGTCTTGAAGCGTTGCAGGAAGTATATTGATTTGGAGGAAATGGAGGTAGAATTCGCAAAGTTGGAAGGGTCGGCTCGACCAGAGCCAAAAGAAGGAGCAAAGCCCACCAAGAGGGAGGTCGCCTCAGAGGAGTTCGCCCAAGAGAAATGGGTCGAAAAAGATATCGCCCAGGAGGGAAGGTCGAGATTCGAAGCGAGAGAAGAGGGACGATAGGTGGCAGGGAAGGCCATTGTTGTTCGAAAGACAGAGGTATCATAATTTTACACCCTTGAGGAAAGGTCTGACAGAGGTGCTTGAGGCTATGGAGCAGAAGATGTCGACCGAGGATGTGACGTGGCCGAAGACAAGCTTCACAGGCCCGACTCGGCCCAGATCGGATATATATTGTCGATTTCACCGAGATTACGGCCATACCATGGAGAACTGCAGGCATTTGAAGGATGAGATTGAAAGGTTGATTCGAGCAGGACATTTGAAGAAGTTTGTGTATCATGATAGGGCGAAAGAGAAAGGAAGGAGAAGGTGTCGGGATGATTCGGAGGAAATGAGTGATAGGGATGAAGAAGGAGATGACGGAGAGGGCCGAGGTGGTCAAGGAAAAAAGCCGAGAAGAGATGGAGATAAAGGGGGCCAAGGAGAAGAAGCCCTGAAGAAGAGAGGGACAATTTACATGATTTTCGGAGGGCCAACGGATGGTGACTCGAATAGGGCCAGGAAAGATCATGCTCGAGCTGTGAAGAGGAAAAGAGAGGAGGTGGGGATTACGGCTCGCATGCCGGTGATAAGTTTTAAGGCGGAGGATGCCGAGGGAGTGGTCCTACCTCACAACGATGCTTTGGTGATAACCGCGGAGGTTGCAGGTTTTGACGTGAAAAGGGTGTTTATCGATACCGGGAGTTCGGTAGACGTGATGTTCTATGGCTGTTTTGTGCAAATTAACAAGGAGTTGAATATGGAGTTGAAACCGGTGACCACGGTACTTTACGGCTTTAACGGGGGAGAGGTTATGCCGATGGGGGAGATCAGTCTGCCCGTGGCACTGGGATCAGGAGAGTTGAGGAAGGTGCGCATGGTGAGGTTTGTGATCGTAGGAGCTGAATCATCTTATAACATCATTATGGGGCAGACGAGCTTAAATGCATTCCAGGCGGTCGTATCCACGTACCACATGACGATTAAATATCCTATGGGCGAAAACGTAGGGGAGATTGCCTAGGATCAACTGACTTCAAGGAGCTGCTACCAAACAACGGTTAGCAATAATAAGCAACTGGCGAAGAGGCAGGCCAAGTCAAAGGAGGAGGAGATTAATCGACCAGGTGGGTCGAGGTCAAAAGAGGATAAACAGAGAATGGAGAAGGGTAAGGAGAAAATAGATATCTAGCCAGGGGGAGAAGTGGAAGAAATTAAGATGATCGAGGGGTGTGAGGAGAGAAAATTCAGAATCGAGAAGGACCTGGAGGAGCCTATTCGGTCGAGGCTGATCGATCTGGTTAGGGAGTTCGCTGACATTTTTGCCTATACAGCGGTGGAGTTTACGGGGATAAGTGCGGAAGTGAACCGGCTGAACATCGACCTCAGTGTGAGGCCGGTGAAGTAGAAAAGAAGGCACCATGGTGCGGAGATGGACAAAATCATTGAGAAGGAGGTCGAGAAGCTATTGGGAGCAGGACATATTAAGGAGATCTAGTTCCCCGAGTGGGTGTCGAATACAGTGATGGTGTCGAAGGCAGAAGGAAAATGGAGAATGTGCATTGATTTCCGTGATCTGAACAAAGCATGCCCAAAGTACTTATACCCACTGTCCAGAATCGACCAGCTGGTCGACTCAACGGCGGGGTGCGAATTGCTGAGCCTGATGGATGCCTCCCAGGGATATCACCAGATCCCCTTGGCGAGAGAAGACAGGAAGCGGGTGAGTTTTGTAATGAGTCGAGGAACCTATTGTTACGTGGTCATGCCGTTCAGCCTAAAGAATGCAGGCGCCACGTATCAAAGGTTGGTCGATAAAATCTTTAAGGAGCAATTGGGGAGGAACATGGAGGTGTATGTGGATGATATGTTGGTGAAGAGCAAGG
>CACSLK010027752.1:12717809-12731433 GCA_902706635.1 Striga hermonthica | reverse complement strand
TACAAAAGACCTCATTTGTCGCAGTTCTTAAACCTTGAGGAAACCTGACATTGTGGTCATTCATTTATCTGGTAGGAAAGCACTTGACCTGCAATTCTGCAAGTTTAGTCGTATGGCTAATTTTATTTTATTTTATTTTTTAAATCTGACCCATAATCACTTCTCAAAGACCGTTTCACTCTTGTAAATTCAACATTTTGGTTTTGTTAAGACTTGATGGTATTTACTCTTTACTCTCAAATGACCTGTAGCACTGGTACTTAAAAGATTCTGTAGGCCTATACAATTTAGTTTGCCGTTATTTAATTCTATATATATATATATATATATGTATATATGTATATATATATTGTATATATATATATATATATATATATTGTTACTATGGTGGAATCTGGTTAATCTGATTTTTATGGGTTTAAGTGCTTATGGAATCATAGAAGTAAATTAGTAGTTGGTTTTAATGGTTGTGCAGGGTCATGGGGCTCAACTCCTGATGGCATCTCTCTTGTCATATTCTTTTGTTAGATTGATGCAACTATACAGCACTAATACATCTACAGGATTAGTTCGAATGTCATTCTACAATGCAGTTCAAACATTTTGGTCCTCAAATCCGCCGTTTGCTTGCTTGTCTAATTCCTTGAATAAGCCAACACCACTCCAGCTGGATGTTTCTTTGCCTTCATTTCAAGACATCAGATGGAATGTGTCTCGTCTTGTTTATTTATTCAACATCCAACTGGAGAGAAATGTTGCCACGTAAGAGTAAAAAATGCCTTATTTTCTGATTTGATTGTCATCAATGATCCTTTTTTATGTTGGCTGGAATTGATGCCAGTTTCTACATGGTTTGTGTTATAATTATTGAACTATCACATAGCTCTATTTTAACTGTCGAAAGTGTTGATTATTTGACTTCTGAGCTTTATGTAGAAGTTCAAACATGGAGTACGATGTTCTGATGCAATCCCCAAATCAAAGAGTTTCCTTTTTTTCTTTTTTTTGTTTGAACTTCCTTTCTGACGTTGATTTTCCTATGCCTAATTTTTCTGCATTCACCATACCCTTTGTATTAAAAGTGATTACACTACAAGTTCTCAATGAATATTTGCAGGTTCTTTATCGTGCTTCTTGTGGCATGCTTCTCTTTTGTCCTTATTGGTGGCTTTCTCTTCTTTAAATTCAGGTAAGGTACTATCATGAATTTCAAAGAGTCGTTGGTATGAATCATAGATTATAAGTTGCGATTTTCGGGACAAATTTGTTCTTGGCAACACTAACTATTTTCAAATGTTGAAACTGTGTGATGCCTTCCCCACGCATCAAGGCAGGGAATACCAAAGCTTTTCCCTTTTTCGCTGTCTTGTTCACATCCTTCTGTTTTTCTGTATTACTATATTGCTGTAAGAACATAAACATGGCAAGAAAACATAATATTGAGACTTTAGCAACTATTATCGGCAAAGCAGGTCAAATATTACAAACTAAAAACTGTTTAATAGCTGTTACCTCGTATAATTTACATTATTTGCAACCTTCGAAGGATTTTTATCCCCGTTATTTGTCATGGTTCTTAAATATGTGATGCTCCTTGTGCACTAGAATAATTTAATTCCACAATTGTAATGTAAACTCTCTTATACGAGCCTATCTTCTTGCTTAACCTGATACGATAATGGTCTCTCTCTGAAATCCAAATAATAAGATTGTGTGTGAACAAAAATGGGAGACTTTTGTATATGGTATATTTCTCAAATTTGGATTAGCTTCTGCTACTGCAAGGGGAAGTTCAACTTAACTCAGCTGATTGTAAAGTTTTCTAATAAGATAGGCACACAAGCATGCCGTTTTTCAGATTTATTAGTGGCACACTTGGATTTCTAAGCTTCGGTATCCTAGGATGAACTTTGCTATTTGTACTTCTGTAACTATGATATTGCCAATTCCTATCTATGGATATTTTTTCTTATTATTTCTACTATGTATTTTAACTTTCTGAATTCCAACCTTTTTATAGTTTGCCAAGTAATGTTCATTTAATTGTTTTCATCAAGTGAATAGGCGTGTGGTACTTTGAGAGCATAGTGATGGCACCCATACGGCTTCTACTGTCATTATATCAGATTCATAACTATGTGATAAGATAAATTATCATACGGAAGATTCAGTTTTAGGATTTTTTTTATGTTAATTATATCATCTAATATTCATGGATGTTTACTGAATGTAATATGTATATGTGGAGATGTACAGGGGCAGCAATCAATCTCTTGAGGATTGTTTTTGGGAAGCTTGGGCTTGTTTGTGCTCATCGTCCACTCACTTGAAAGTGTGACTCATATTCGTTCTTGTCGCTTGATAAAAAGAAACGTAACCCTCATTGTATATTGCTAAGAAGATTTTGAGATAGCAACTTTTACTGTTAAACCCCATCTTTCTTGCTTCCAATGCAGCAAAGAACTCGAATTGAGCGTGTTCTTGGTTTCGTTCTTGCTATTTGGGGCATACTGTTCTATTCTCGGCTATTGAGCACAATGACTGAACAATTTAGAGTAAGATTTTTTCTTTCCCTTTTAAATTTTCTTTTCCGTGTAGGCAACATATAAATTTTTATCCCTGAATAGTATTTCCACAGAGTAATATGTACAGACTCAGAGAAGGTGCTCAAGTCCAAGTCATGGAAACTGATCACATAATTATTTGTGGAGTCAACAACCGTTTGAGCTTTGTGTTGAAGCAGCTAAATAAATACCATGAATTCGCTGTTCGGTTGGGGACTGCAACGGCTAGGTAATTGTTTTATTAGTCTCTAAATTTCACACACACACACACATTATATACTGTTTTAAGACAATGGAGTGTTTCTTATATGTAAAGATATTTCTTCAGGAGACAAAGAATTCTTCTTATGTCAGACCTTCCTAGGAAACAGATGGACAAGGTGGCTGACAACATTGCCAAAGATCTTAACCATATTGATATTTTAACAAAAAGGTGATTTCTACTAATAATGGTATGGATTAGATACATTCTTGATTTAGAAGGGATGTTATGACCAAATATTCCTATTTTATTGATATTCTGGAACATTGAGCGGATCGGAAGTTTGGAACCAATTTTGTTTTATGTTTTGTGCACTCCCCGATATTTGAACTATAATATGATGTTTCTATATCACTAGCTTCTTGCCTGACATAAATCCATTGCTTGTTCAGTTGTAGTCTAAGTTTAACAAAATCATTCGAACGGGCTGCAGCAAGTAAAGCACGTGCCATAATTATACTGCCAACAAAGGAAGATCGGTATGAATCAGTTTAATATCGCTCCGGCTGACTTTCTTAAATCATATTTGTTTGTCGTTGTATCTTATTAAATACAACTTTTAGTTGATTGTGTTATATATAAATGAAAGAGAATTAGGACAAATAGTAGTAATCAGACCTAATTGTCTCAGTAAAAACTTGAAGATGCTACCATTTTATACCTTTTCATTTGCAATTTTTTTTTTTAATTTTTTTTTTTTTTTTTTTTTTTTTTTTTTTTTTTTAGTTATGAAGTTGACTCGGATGCATTTCTATCCGTTCTTGCCCTTCAGCCTCTTCAGCAAATGGCCTCTGTGCCTACTATAGTTGAGGTAAATCTGCTGGTGGTGTTTGTCTCTTGCAAATTACTGTTGGAACAAATATTCTTGGTTGTGGTGCAGGTCTCAAGTTCAAGTACATCCGAGCTTTTAAAGTCAATCTCAGGCTTGAAAGTGCAACCTGTGGAGAACGTCACGTCCAAATTATTTGTTCAGTGCTCTAGGCAAAAAGGACTCATAAAAATTTACAAACATTTGCTCAGCTATAGGAGTATATCTCCCTTTCCTTTACCTTTTATATTACTTTATAAAAGCTCAAATATTTTGTTATTTATTTTCTACACCGTTGCTGTTTAAATGTTGATTAAAAAATAACTTTATCCTGCCCCAGAAGAAAAATAATTTCATCTTTATTAATTTTGTAACTATGGTGTTACCTGTTCTTGGCAGAAAATGTATTCAACCTATGCAATTTTCCCCATCTAACTGGTTTGAGTTACGGACAGTTGAGACGTGGATTTCAAGAGGTAGACCATAATCAATAAAATCCTGCTTGTTGGGCTTTATAAACTGACACGTTTTCTGGGTTTCCTGCTTTAATGACCATTTTTCAGGCAGTTGTTTGTGGGCTTTATCGAGATGGACAGATAAAATTTCACCCAAGTGATGAAGAGATTCTGAAAGAAACTGACAAGGTATGTAGAAGGCACCAGTGTCCATGCACTTGAACAAATTTCTCTTATGGTTGTCCTTATGTACGCAGAATCTGCAGAATTAGAGTAGAGCATTTGTGCTTGAAAACAAGTAATAGAATCTGTATTTAAGTGATTTTTCACTGTGTAAATTGATAAGTAATCTAATTTATAGAGTCTCCAAAGTCAATCTTAGAGTAAATTGATAAAAGTTTCCCCATTTTTATTAATTAGACTCAAACCAAGTATAACTTTGTAAAACTAGTGCCTGAAGTAAAGCTTTTGGTGAACATTTTGGAAAAACCCCACACATGTAGTTTTCCCTTCATTCATCGGCTTATGAACCAAAGGTGGGGAATTTAGTTCTGTAGGGACATGATGCAAAATGTCCTCAGTTTCTTACTAAATCCTCTGGCTGCATTTGCAGGTATTATTCATTGGGCCTGTGCACGGAAAGAAGAAACCAGTTCTCACATATCCTAATGAAGCCAAAGACGATGACTCGATAAATAATCGTGAGAGGCTGGACAGTATAGTCAAAAGACCCAAAAGGTCGGGCTCTAAGGTATGTGCACACCTTGTAGTCTGTCATTTTGATATCCTATCGGCAGCCCTTGATATTGTTTTGGATTTTGCTTGCATGCAGGCGTCTGATTGGTGCTTAGGTCCAAAAGAGTGTGTGCTGGTGCTCGGGTGGCGGCCTGATGTTGTGGAGATGATCGAAGAATATGATAACTACCTTGGACCTGGCAGTGTCTTGGTAAAATTGGTTTTACATGGTCTTTTACATAATATGTCGTGCTTGAAGGATTTATTATGATTTAAAGGGAAAATTATGGAAGTTGCTCTTAAGCTTCTGATTAGTCGAAGAAAAATCAAAAGACAGAAAGAGAATAGAAAAAGAAAAAGGACTGGGAACTGAAATTTCCGAATTGCCTCTATCCCATCAAGTTATTACTTACTACGATCATCCTCTTGGAATTTGTATAGACTTACAAATACCACTTCCTAACAGTGCAATTTGTTGAATGGAAAAAGAAGTGAGTATTTATTTGTGATCATGAAAATTAGCTGCCATTTCTTTTTTTTTTTTTCTTTTTTATTATATTCCTCTTGAAATTAGACTAAACCTTAAGGTTACTGTTTGTGACTTATAACCTATGTTTCCATATGTTATGAATTTCTCATTAGATGCTTCTGAAATATATAAAATAAATTAACTAAAGTCGTGGCACATAATGAAATTAACTTTCTACAGTTTTTATTTATGTTCATCGATGATATCAGTACAATTGAGAGGTGCTTGTAGTATCATTTTACGTTCGTCTTCATATATCGACTTACAGTTTGTGTTTGGAACCTGATAAATTATTTCTTTTCTTGTTGTACAGGAAATTTTGTCAGATGTTCCTTTGGATGACAGATACAAGGCTTGCAAACTTGCTGGTCAAGGAAAGCTGAAAAATATTCGAGTTTCTAATAGAGTAATTGAATTAATGTTCTTATTTCTCGCATTGAGAAAATATTTCACTGGGATTTCATCACACTTATCTTTTGGAAGAGTTGATTTTTGTTCTCGCCTATCTCAGGTTGGAAATTCAATGGATTACAACACGTTAGAGGATACCATTATCGACATTCAAAAGTCTTTCAAGAAAGAAGATGAGGTTTCATTTTCCATAGCCGTACTTTCTAATAAAGATTGGCAAGTTGGAGGTAAAAACCTCCGACCTGATTTGTTTCAATATGTCTTGATATTTTTGTCTGAAAATGAACATGTTCTCCTCGTTCAGATCCGTCAAGAGCAGACAAAAACTCTGCGTATTCCCTTCTTCTTGCTGAAAATATCTGTGGTAAACTTGGTGTAAAGGTATGATTGCTTAAAATATATTAAAAAAGCTGCCTATGATTGAATTATAATTTCCATTTTCCTCAACCTTGTTATTGAAATAACCCGTTTTAATACAAAGTTGTGCTTCATATCCAAGTAAACTAATAAAGGTTGCAGAAAACCTTTAATATTTTGTTCAGATTTTCCTGTCAATCTTATTAACATTCTACTTGATGAGCTGTTTCTTGATATAAATGGTATAATTTATTCTTGATATAAATGACCTGCAGGTGCAGAACCTTGTAGCAGAAATCGTGGACTCAAAATTAGGAAAACAAGTCAGTCCTCTATATGTCGAAATTGTTTTTGACGTAATTCAGTGTTAATAAAAATAACATATTCTAAGATTTTTGCTAATTAATTACAAAATCGGTTATCTTTTTAAAACCACTGTTACTCCATTGAATTTTATTTTATTTGGTTTGTATATTACTATTGTTTAAATAATTACCCTCTCGAGGTGAAGAAATTCGATATACAAACCTGAGTGAGCTGTTGGCATTTGGCAAACACACTAGAGATTATATGTAATTTTGTAAAATAACTTCATCTTTATATATTCCTGTTTCTTTTTCTAATTCAGCTAGATGTCTATACCTTCGGGATAATATTTTGCGATTATTCCTAATTTTACATTGCATGGCTCCCTCTTCAAACTTACTACTTCACAGATTACACGCATCAGACCATCGCTCACATATATTGCAGCAGAAGAAGTAATGAGCCTTGTGACAGCTCAAGGTTTTTCAATTTTTCTATTTTACATGGATTCTCAAATTCTGCATTTGTTTTACTTATTTTTTTTTCCAGGAAGTTAGTTGACAATGGTAAGATTGTTTCGTGCAGTGGCGGAAAACGTTGAACTGAATGAGGTTTGGAAAGACATTCTGAATTTTGAGGGAGACGAAATATACGTAAAGGTAAAATCTCTGTGCACCATGGGCTTATATTGCATAATCATATATTCTATAGTTCAATTAAGAAAAAAAAAAAAATCATGAGGTTTAGCCTATTATTACCAAGAGAAGTCCATTTTGAGAAACTAGTAGTTTCTTAGTATTTGTAATCATGACAAAAATGCATTTTTAGTCCTATTGGTTTAACTTCATAGTAATCATAATCTCAAGATTCTAACTTTTCGCCTTTTGGTCCTGTGATTTAATATTTAGCCGCAAGGTAAGTCTACTGAAATTGCAACAAAATTTTAAATTATAGGACTTAAATTGATAATAAAAAAATCTGGGAATTCGGGAATTTGTTGCAATATCAAGGACTGAAATTGCAGCAAAATACTAATCCACAGGGCCAAAAATTGAATTGTTAAAACCCTGGGACTAAAATTGAAATTGCTGTGGTGTTAAACTAGCAGGACTAAAAATGCAATTTTTCTTGTAATCATCCATTAATATTATTTGTCAAGATGCAAAAATTTGACTGGCAATTAAATTTTTGGCTTAGTTGATATATTTTCAATTGGTCACTTAAGGTATGTTCATATATTATTCTACTACTTGTGAAATTGTTTGTGATTATTGGGCAGGACGTTGGCCTTTACATGAAAGAAGGAGAGAACCCATCGTTTAACGAGCTATCAGAAAGAGCAAATCTACGTAGAGAAGTTGCTATTGGTTATGTTAAGAGCAACAGAAAGGTATTAATTGAAATCTTAGTTTTCCGGGTATATGATTGTCGAAAAAAATGGCCATCGTGTACTATTTTGCTGTGCATTTGATTGATTTCCACAGGTCATAAACCCAATGCCTAAGTCGGAGCCTCTAAGTCTTGGACTCACTGACTCGTTGATCGTTATATCCGAGCTTGAAGGAGAACAACCAGTGATTATGTAGTTTTATTTTTCTTTCCCATTTTTTTAGCTGGGAAAACTGAAGGTAAAATGAAAATTGGCAAAATTGTTGTCAAATACTTTGCATGTCCCGCTCAATGATAAGCCATTATCATTTTTTCTTTTCTTGTGATTTACTCTGTTCGTTCATTGGAAATTGCGAGTTATATTATTATAAGGTTATGAAATTAGAGGAGTGAGTGGAAAACTATAGATGATTTGTTTTCTTGAACTAGAAGTAACTGTCGTGAAAGGCTATAGCGTAATTTTGAATTAGTTAGTCTTCGACTAATGAACTACACTAGTACATCCGATGTATTGGACGGACCAACAGAGGATATTTTATACTGACCAAGTAAATAATATAAACCTCAATAATTGTTGTGTTCTCTCAACCTAGACAATAGAAATGGGTGTGTGCATTTGGTACTTATTTATTTGATTTACCAAGGGGGATACCTATTCTATTAGGTCGACATACTTGATATTTTGGTAAATAATGTCGGGTTTATGATGTACCATAGAGATTGTTTACAGTAATTGTATCCCAGTCCGCTAGGTTGATGATGTCTCCGAATTGAGTTCAATAAGGATTACTATGTGAAGTCCGGCCGGCGGATTAATTTTCAACATAATAATAAAGAATTGAGTGGTATTAATTTCAGAACAAAAAATTGGCTAATTATACTGTCATTAATTGAACTAATCAACGGACGTTAGATCTTAAACATGCGGGTAAATCAAGCAATTAGTCGGCAACGAACTATTTGTAATTCGAGCGCTAAATGGAGTGTTCGGTAATATTATTATAGTGGTATTTAATATTATTGAAGTATGAACATAGTGAGCTTGGCTCACAGTCCATGTTAGGAAGCTCATATTTAGCACCTTCTTAGAATTCTTGTTGTAGCCTACAAAGACCTTTAGCCTTCATCACATTAGGTTCTCAACATTAAGTATGCACGTGAGGAAGATGTTTTCTCTTCTCAGAGAAATTGGCCAAAACCGAGAGGTCTAAAGGAGAGAAAAGTTGTGAGGCTTTGGGAGATCCGATGAGTAGTCTACCACAACGATTCTGAGGTATATACTCGCATTCCGGCGAAAATATATTTCTCTGGAAACAACAAGGACCCGCCGACGATCAACCTCGACCACCGGCAAAAGTCCCGCACGACCGGCAGCCACTTTGCGCGCTTGTTGCACTCAGCCGCGCAGCACTGCGTGCCCCCATGCAAATCGTGCGCAGCACCATGCAGGCAGCGCGACGCCCGTGCATTTAGCGCATGTCCCGCTCAGCGCCTCAGTGACCAGCGTGTCTCTGCGCATGACCCGCATATTCTGTAGCACGACCCGCGAGCCCCACGCGTCCCAGCGCTCCCGTACGAGGTCTTCGTCTCCCAATGCCTGCACGCGCTGCGCGACCCGCGTACGCGAGCGACCTAGGTCTCTCCGCCATCAACCCTAGGCGAGCAACAACGCAACCAGACCACTAGCAGCGCGCACAAGCGAGGCCCGCCGACCACCAGCAGGCCGACGATGATCCGACAACGTTTCGGTGACCCTAAGTGACGTCGATAGGCCAGTGACCATGGTGCAAAGCCCAAGGTAACGCGATAAACAACTTGGAGTTTGAGCGTCTCGATGAGGTTCAGACGATCTCCATCAATAAAAATAAAAAACGTCTTGGAGTCGGCAATATTTTAAACTGCAAGTCTTCGAATCCTAGCAATAAATTTCGTTGCGATAGGATTAAATTCGTTAAGTTATTCGATGTGCAAATGAATTGACATTCCTCACCGAACCAACAACTAGTATCAAAGCCTAACCAATTCGAATTTCGTGTACACTTCAAATTAGTTTATGTGAAGATAAGTGAAATAATTGTGTACTCGCAGCACATAATAGTATAAAATTGCAAATATTGAGTTTGTGCAGGGATTCTATGTCCGACTATTATAGTCTGTATGTATGTGTTTTTTTTTTATGTTTGCGTTTTAAAAGCCTCGGACATGTAAGAGAATTTTTTGGGTTCTGAATGTTTGTAATAATTAAACGCGCGGTAGGACACCACATAAGTTACTGTTTTACTAGAAATCATTCATGTATGGTTTCTGCATGGATCATAGACCGATTATATGTAATTGTATATACTATATATATATCGGCTAACTCAAATATTGAGGATGAGCCCGTACGAGGGATGACACGTCTGAGCAACTACGAGCAAGGAAAGCTAAGCTGCGACCTGAGGTTGCCGATGCACGAGCGTCGCGCGCATGCGGGCATGGCTGCGGGCAATTTGTCGCCAAGCGCGGTCAGGCTTAGACGTTTGCGGGCGACACCCGTGCAATCAGGATAGCATCGGGTCAGGCGGTGTGGCGAGGGCATGTGTATCGGCAGATGGGTGTGCGGGAAATGCGAGTGCCTACCTTAGAGCGTGCTCAGTGCAAGCGCGTGGCAGCGTGTAGGATATGCGGAGACCACAAGGAGTGATGTTGCATCGGCATCAAGCCTTCGCGTGCACTGCTCCCCGCGGCCTGATGTTGCATATGTGCGGTGATGCACGATGAACCAAGGCGTTGGGGCTGGCAATGCGCAATTGTCGTGCACGCGCGAGGTCTTCGCTTGCGATGCTGAGGTACGGTGCAACAACGGTTGTGGCGTGCTGAGAAGTCGATGGCGACCCCTGGTGCGATGACAATGGTGCGATGACAACGACGATGCAATTTTCCATAGCGACGACTTTTTTTTGCTACGATGGCGGCCCGACGTCGGTCCGGCAAGGGCAACTGCGGTGGTTGGTGACCTATCACGGAAGGAAAGTGGGAGTTCCATGGAAAAAAGATTCCAAGTCCAAAAGAAGTTAAAGTTCTACAAGGACAAGAGTTCTAGTTTCTAAATTGGATTGAAAATCAAATTCAAGGCCATAATAGTTGGATATCTTTCGTAGTTTATTATGTATCTAATTATACATGTGCCTAAATTATTATTTTTCTTCTTGTGCATGAATAATTAATTTGACAGGAGCACGTTTAGAAAAATCCCTTAATTAAAATTATACTAAGTGCATTGTTTGGAATAAAATAAATAATTATGTAGCCTCCATTATAGATTTATTCGTGACATAATTAAAATCTGCGCATTGGCATTAGGGCCTTCCTCAACTACCGGACAAATTTTAATCACCGTTCATAAGGATAAATCTCCGTCGGGATGGTAGTAGAAAACTTTTCAAAAACGTTTGGGCCCTCCCACCAGCAGACATGCAAGTTTGGTAGTGGACTTTGTGCCTAGTAATGTGTCACAATTAGAGTACATGTAATTATGGTCTCCCACGGGAGTAGCCCTTTTTATCTGTGCGGGTCAATAGGTGGACCGACTATTAATTAAGTGTTGAGAAACTCAACAGGTCGCCACAAGTAATTAATGGGATAAACCATCCTCTTGCGATGGCTTGAACCGTAGACGTCCACACCACCGTGGCCTGCGGGGATTCGGTGTTTGAGGTGTCGGTGAATTTAACAAATATCGTTGTTATGGGATAAATATTTTAGATTTAAATTCAAAAACTTAGACTAAATAAAATTTAGATTGCATGATCTCGAAAATTCAAACCGTATTTCAATTAGATGTCTGTTATTCTCAAAGATAATTTACTAGTTCGAACTTTATAATATAGAACTTGGATAGTGACTTAATTGCTGGGAAGTACGAGCCAAAGAAAAAGTGTATCCGGTTTAAGTAAAAATGACATAGGAAGCCGACTTGTCATATCCTTAAGACAAGAAAGGTAAATCTTATTCAGTAGGAAGTCGAAATATTTTTTCATGGTATTACCTATCGCTATCAGTACTTGGTTTTAAGGAATTGTCTTTACGAGCCATGTTTTAGAAAGAATTCAATTTCATTTTCTAAATTGTGTATGGATGTTACATTTTGTTTGATGGCAAGTTGTTTAAAAAATAAAATATTTTATCCATTCCGTACATGGGTAGACAATTTGTAAACTCAAAGAACCAAAATATCTTACTAAATGAAATAAGTAACACATCGACTAGAACCAATAAGAGGAAACATCCTTCAATAAATGAACATACATTATTTTGACATCTAGTGTTTGGAAATTTTAGCGTTAGTAGAATTCAAAGTTAGATAGCCAAAAATTGAATATAACTAAGTTCATTATAATGAACTCTGAAATTGAATATCACTAAATTCATTATGAATTTTATAATACATTATACACCACCGTTCAATAATTTCATTGATATTCATTATATTGAATTATAAAATTGATTTTTCGTTATTCATATTTATAATATTTTGGCCAAGATAAACATAAGACTTTTAATTTCTAACCATATTTTTTTTTTTTCCACACACATCGACTTTTCATCCTAAAATATTTATAGAAAATCGTAATATGTTAGGTAATTTTTTTCTTCCAATTAACAAGGCGAAATCAAGTTTGTGAATTAATCTTTGCAATATAATTTTTTCTTAAACTTTATTTCATTATATATATAAACATTTATTCTTCAAGTTAATATAATTTACCACTAAAAGATATTGACTAAATACATTAATAAGTTTTACTAATAGATATACATGAAATAATTTTACTAATAGATAGATAATAAGGTTGAAGTATATTAACTATTCTTTAGAATTTCAATATGTGATTTATTTGTATATTATTTTCAACCGTGATTACACTTTTTTAGCATTTTTTTTTTTGTTTTTATTCATTTCCATAATGAAATTTTTGCAAAATATATTTTTATTGCATAGTATGTTAAATAAACTATAAAGCACAAAATAGTAGAATATCATGATTATATAATAGATTTAGTTTTTGGCAATTGTTAAATTAAAGTTGTTTAATTATTATAAAAAATCAAATTCCTAAAAACACGTGTGTATATTGTGTAAAATATTTTATAAGCAATATTTTTTTAAAAACAATTATTTAAATAATTTGAATTAATTACATTAATATACATTATTTTTTTTTATATAAAATAAAAAGAAGAAGACGACTACCTTTATTACTTTTATAAACAATAATAATGACATTATATGACAACAAATTTTATAATAAAATAATAATGAAGTATTATATGTTGAATAAGAATAAGAAAAAATGTTATTTGTTCTTATATCAAGAAAAATAAACATATACACTAAAATAGATTTATATTAGTATAAACGTGTTAGCAAGATAATATATTAATTAATTACAATCCAAACTATCTCATGTTTAATGTTATGACTACAAAACCAATGGTTACTAAAAGATGTGGAAAGTAAATGCTCCAACTCTATTGATCTATAGGCCCAAATGGACAAACCTTGTAGAAATGACTTATTTGAAATCTTTGTCCCGTATATAGCACTAGGACTGCTCATTCGGTTAAAACAGAATCGAACCGACCGAATTTTCAGTTAACCGAAAATTTGATTTGTCTATTATCATAACCGAAAACCGAACCAAAATTTATCATAACCGAAAGCCGTGTTTCGGTTTTAGTCGGTTCGGCTCGGTTAATCGAACTTTGTGCACCTCTATATATATAGCACTGTATCAATGCCAATAAATTTCAGAAAAAAAAAAA
>CACSLK010027752.1:12673205-12685717 GCA_902706635.1 Striga hermonthica | reverse complement strand
ATTAATAATTTAATTACAATAGAAAGAGGATAGAGGAATACAAAATATAAACAAAAATCATATATTATTAAACACTTCTCTATACACAACATTATTGGTTTGATTTTCTTTGAAACCTTATTCTCCACAAATTAAAATTTTCAGACCCTTTCTGTTAGTAACACGGGAGACAACGACATATAATTGGCCATGACTAAAAATTGGTTTCTTCAAGAATAAGCCAACATGCGATAATGATTGACCTTGACTCTTGTTTATAGTCATTGCGTACTAAACCATAATGGAGAAGTTCTTTCTTTGAAATTTGAATGGTACTCTAACATCAGAAAGAGTTATTGTCATCCGATGTATCAAAACTTTATCACATGCATGATCGCCAGTAAGAATTTTACACTCGAGAACATGATTGGAGAGTTTAGTCACAACCAATCGTGTACCATTTCAGAGTCCCATTGAGTGATCCATATTCCGCAACAACATAACTGGAGTTCCGACCTTCAAATTCAATTCATGGTTCGGCGTTCCAGAACACTTGATAGTGTTCAAGAACTCAGGAGTATTGAGTTGTGCCACAAAGTCAGTATTGGAGTCGGATTTACACGTACTGTATGAACTTAAATACGTGCGTCCCTCAGTCAAATTTAACGACGACATGTATTCATTAATAGATTCTACGATATCGAGTGTTGGCGCAAGTATAGCTCTATCCTTCAAGTAACTTGGATCGTCGGTTGCATTCTTGAACATCGGAAATGTGCTTTCAACAATTTTTGCAACTGGATCATCGGATGGCTCTAGTAATAGATCATTTGGTATGTCTATCGAAGAAAATCCATCATTTTTACCCCTCAATGTTTCATCTCCAATGCTCGCTATCCAACCAGCAAAAGCGGCCAACTTGTCATGTTCATTCAAATCGCCAATGCTCTGAAGACGCATATTCTTTGTAAGCCTAAGCACAGTACATTCTCCCTAAATGCTAGAAGAGTTAATAGCAGCATTAACAATCTCCTGACGACTACCCTTTGGAACTACCGGAAGGATTTGTAGAAACTCTCCACCAAACACAACAGTCTTGCCTCCGAACGGTTTATGATGATTTGTCGGGTCGAGGGCTCCCATTACTGTTTAAAATATGCTTGAACAACTTCAAAACAATGTTTATGCATCATTGGGACCTCATCCCATATGATCAATGAAGAGCGAATAATCAACTCAGCAAGGGGGCTAGCATGATTGATCTCACACGATGAATTTTCATGCACATAAATAGGAATGCCAAATCGAGAATATTGTGCAGTTCGTCCGCCCGACAATAGGAAAGATGTTATTCCACTTGATGCAACACAAAGCACAATTCGACCGTGCAATCTTAGCCAAGCAGCTAAAGTCGTCCACAAGTATGTCTTTCCAGTTCCACCATAACCATACACAAAAAACACGCCGCCCCTGTCGGAATGAACATCTGTCATTATTTTGGAATAAACACCCTTCTGTTCATCGGTCATATGTGTCAACAATGCATCATGCTCAATAGCTAGAGCCTTACGGTCATAGTTAAGTTCATCCAAAACTAGACGGTTCGCACCTAAATTAATACTACCTATATCTGGAAAAGGCATAGTAGAATAGTCCTTTATCCCAAACCCAACCTAACTCAACCCAACATAATGTTTATTTTATATTTATTTATATATTTATTAAATATTATCTACAATAATTTTTTTGTTATTGTTTTAGTTGTGATATGATAAAATAAAAGATATGATAAAATTGATAAGTTACGATTAAGAAAAAAGAGTGAAAATATAGAAATTGCAATTATGTTCCAAAATATATCAAGAGTGCTCTCCATTTATAGAGAATGAAAAATAAATTTTTATTTATTTTTTCATATAAATTAATATCAATAATTTGAGTTACAATTATCTTATTATAGAAAAATTTTATAGACCAATAAGAATGGGACACTTGCCCCATTTCACTCACCTCATTTCTCTCTCCCTCCTTGTGGCTGGGTTGCGATCTAGGGTCACAATTTGACCTGAGTCGCGGATTTTGCTATTTTTTTATTTTTTATTATTTTTTAGTTGGTGACCTAATAAAGATAGTATAATATTATTTTATTTTTATTTATTTATTTAATAAATATTATCTACAATACATTGTTTGGTATTGTTTTATCTACAACCTAACCCAACATAATAATTTTAATTGTGTTCCAAAACATATCAAGAGTGGTCTCTATTTATAGAGTATGAAAAAATACAAATTTTGGTATTTTTTATTTTATTTTTTAAAATAAAATAATATCAATAATTTGAGTTATACTTATCTTATCATATAAAATTTATAGTGGACCAATGAAAATAGGACAAGTGTCCCATTCCTAATGTATGAAAATTAGATAATATGGAATCTCCAAAAAATCTTAATGTAATCTTTTTATTTAGATTTTTTAATTTATTTATTTTTTCAAAATTTTCAAAATTGGTCGGATGGCGCTCGAATTTTAATTTTTAGCTAAAAATCTTTCTCATTTTATTCACTTTGGGCGAGAATTGGCTTCTTTTTTTTGCTGATTTTTTTCATCTTTTTTTCAAATAAATATCATTCCCCCTTTATATATTAATAGATTTGAACACTGTAGTTCGTAGATAAAAGTAAAACTTGAACAAATCTCAAAGTTCCAAATAAATCTTATTCTACTATGTGACCCAGTGACGGATCTAGGAATTTCACTCAGGGAGTCTAATTTTAATGTTAAATAACAAGCTTGTAGTTTAAGTCGAAGCACTCATTTCATATAAAAATGTATAAACATAAATATCTATATGTGTACCATCAAATTTTAAAAACTTAGTATCCATATCACTTTCAAACTTTAAAAATAAAAATTAAACAAAAAAATTTGAGATTTCATTTATTTATAATATCATAGGAGATGGGAGAGTACGAACAATTATCCACTCCGAACTAGCCAAACCTCGAAACTTGATGTCATTGCCTGATTCCCAAATCAACCTTGACACAGGGCTTCTGTTTTAGACTCAGTGTGGAAGGATAAACAAACCTCCTTTACATCGAAATCATTGGTCGTGCTGTGTTTACTCATTGAACACCAACGCAATCGAAAACCCCATGTTCTCATTCCAAATAAAAAAAAAAAAAAAATTGAGATTTCATTTATTTATAACTTTTTGAGATTTCATTTATTTATAATTTAAGTTCAATGTCTATAATTTATGGAAAATAAGATTTTTGGTTGTAAAATCGACTTAAATTGAAATTTCGCTGCACATTGCAACATTTTTGTTGATGAGAGCTTATCAAATAAATTTTTTTAAGAAAAAGATTAATAAAGTTAAAAATATGTGATTACACAAAGAAAAAAAGTAGAAAATCAATATTAAAAAACGTAACAATCCAACTAAATAGTCGATTTTATAAATTGGAAAATCGATTTACAATTAAGAGACCTAAAGAGTAAATCATTAAAATATTACTTATTGAGAAATGTAAAATAAAATGATTGTTAGTCCATTTTTTAATAAAGTAATCATATTATTAATTTAATTAAAATAGCATGTAAAATAGGTTTTAATTATTTAATGTGTTGTAAATATTTTTTGCATATCTATATATATTTTGTAGAGTTATATATATACAATTACGGAGCCACATTGGGCCCAGGGGGCCCCCCTAATTTTTTTGTAAAGTCAATATATATATATATATATATATATATATATATATATGTAATTTGCATTAATATTAGATTATAATTCAATTAATGTCCACAAAGCAGATTTTTTTTTTTTTTTTTTTGGCAAACTTCACTTTATTATTTAAAATTCAATGTCCACAAGTCACAAATTATTTGAAGAAAGATTCTTAAAGAAAAGTTTTATATAATGACCATTTCTCATGCCGCCTAATAAGGTAGCATATGGCATAGAGATGACTTTGGATGCTGTTCTTCTTAAAAATGGTATATTAGTTAATTAATTAATCAATTAATTAATTAAATTTAATTAGTTAGTTAACACCAGCACATGAAAATTTAGTATGTTGTTACCACACAAATATCCTTTTTCTTTCTCTTTATTCTTTAGAAGTATGGTGGCTAATTAATATGCTTTCTCATATATTTACAAGAAAAGATATGTCTTTTCTATTATAACAGTACACAATGAGCTACCAAATTCTCATATATTATGACCAATTTAAAAAAAGCCCTATAATGATGTCTTTTTTTTTTGGCATGTTTGTGGCATAAATAAAATATCTAAGAGTTTAAGACGTATAATAGAACATTGTGATTGTTGATTGCAAAAAGCAGCTTTGATTTTTCTTTTTTTGCCTTACTACAATTTCTCAAAGCTCATGACTTGTTGATAAAGCTACAAAATATTGATTTCAATATTTAAGAATGCTACTAATTCTTAAAATTAACTCTAAAACTGAAAATAATTTACAATGTAACATATAACTTGACAAAATGGGCATTGAAGCAAATAAAAATAAAAAAAAGGCGACTTTACAAGTGAGACACGATCAACTAAAGAGAGTGAAATAAAACTTAAACATAACAGAATAAAAGACATCATGAAAACGAACAAGAATAAAGAGCAAAATGAGAATGTGAACTTCGATCTTCAATCTTCAACGCCCCTTCCTCAAGCCGGACGTAGAAGTAAAGAGCTTGCTCATCAACCAACAAAGCCGAGGACCCTGAAATATCTTGGTGAAGACGTCTGCGAGTTGCATGGAGGTAGAAACATGATGAAGATGAATAAATCCCTCCTTTCACTTGTCAAACATGATGTGACAGTAAATGTCGAGATGTTTTGTCCGTTCATGAAACACCAAATTGGCTGAAATGTCGATAACTGCCTGAAGTGAATAGATTTCACTCGGGCTCCTTCAACTCGAACGACCTCCGTACCTGCAGAACTCAACGCCGGGGGTGGCCCCGGCGTCGGGCCTCCGATGCCTAAGTCAGTGCTCAGATCAGAGAGAGAAAGTGTAGTATGGAATGAGTAGAGAGAATGGGAGAATGAGATACCTTGGCCCCCTTTTATAGGGGGAGTATACCTTTTGGGCCCAAGTTGGGCTTGACCCATATCGTTATGCTTAGATGTCTTAGTGGGCTTATCCTCCAATATGTATTCGCTTTATCCATTAACCTGGTCTAGTATAATATCCTATGTCACTGCCTAATTGTCCCAAGAGGGAAACATGTAAAGACACATCAACCTTGAAGGCCAAAAAAATATAAGGAATCTCTGGAGTTCATGCACTGTGCTGCTCAAAGCCCTGTATTCTGCCTCTGCTGTGAATTTGGATACCGTGTATATTGTTTTTTACTCTTCCAGGAAATCAGAGAAGTACCAACAAAGACACAATAACCTGTAATTGAGTGCCTAGAATCTTTACAAGTAGCCCAATCTGCATCTCCATATGCCCTTAGAGTGAAGAGTGAACTAGAGAAATAAAAATCTCCCATATGAGAAGAACCTTCAAGGTACTTCAAAACATGCAAAGCTACTCCCCAATGATATGAACATGGATTAGTCATAAATTGACTAAATTTCTGCACAAAATAAGTGAGGTTAGACCTTGTAAGATTTAAATACAACCGGCCAATCAACCTCCTATATCTCTTAAGATCTGCAAGAGGTTCACCTTGATTGGTAACAAGAGAAATGCAACAGTGTAACGGTGTAGAGACAATCTTGAAAGAGTCCAAGTGAACATCCCCATGCAAGTAATTAATATACTTATGTTGGCTCAAAATACGCCATCAGTATCTCTGGTAATCTCCATACCAAAAAAAAAAAAAAAAATATTTTGCAGCCCCTAAGTCTTTCATGGTAAAAAGGTCATGCAAATAATCTTTCAACATCTCAGTATCCTTCTTAGTACTACCAGTTACTGAGAAATCATCCACATATACCGAAACAACCAAGACGCAAGACCCACTTTCGAGAGTAAATAAACAGTGATCATAAGTGGACTACTTCATACCATATTCAATCAATTTGGAAGTGAATTCTTGGTTCCATTCTCTAGAAGTCTGCTTGACTCCATAAAGACTCCTTTTCAGTTTGCAAACTTTCTCAAAGGAACCCTTTGTATAGCCATTAGGAGGCTTCACGTACACTTCCATGAAGGTACCCAGGCAGAAATGCATTATTCACATTATAATGCATGAGAGACCATCCTTTTATTTTGACAAAAGCAATGAAGAATCTCACAGTTACCATCTTCACTACTGGTGAGAAGCTGTCAATGTAATCAATCCCAAAATACCTGATTAAAACCCTTATCCACCAACCAGGTCATGTACATCTCCACTGACCCATCCATCTTTAGTTCAACCTTAAACACCCATTTACTACATATAGCCTTCTTCCCCTTAGGTAAATCTGTCATCTCCTAAGTATTATTCTCCTATAAGGCTGCTAGCTTCTTATTTATGGCTTCCACCCACTTAGCTTGGGTACAAGCTTCATCATAGGCAGTAGGTTCTTTGCTGTTAGACACTTGGTGAAAGTATTCATGATATGTAGGACTATAACTAACATGTTTCACAAGTTTATCAGGTAACTGAGATGATGGATCTGTGGTAGAGTATACCTCATAATCATTCAGTCACATAGGTGGTTTTCTAGTTCTTTTAGTAGGATAGTGTTAGGCTCATGAGAAGAATCACTGGTAGATGAAGAGGTATTTTCAGTAGGATTTGTGTGGGGTATTTCATGTGGTAAAAGTATGGGAATATTTTAAGTAGTGGTAATAGTGAATGACTGAGAATTAGGGAATTCACGAGGTAAGAATGTGACATCCTAGAGAAAAAAATAAAAAAAGAAGCATTTTTGAGTAGATATATCAAATAAATGGTAAGCCTTCTTCCCAAAAGCAAAACCCAAAAAAAAAAAAAAATGCATTTTTGTGCCCTTGAACTGGATTTGGATTTTGTAGGACTAACATTTGTTGCATAAGATAAACATCCAAAAGGCTTGAGGCAGGAGTAATGAGGTGACTCATTATGGATAATTTCAAAGGGAGTTTTCCGTTTAAGAAGTGGTGTGGGTATTCTATTTATGATATGAGTAGCAACATACAAGATGGAGTATGGCCAGAAATGAATAGGTAGACTGGAATGGAACATAATTGATCTTGCTATATCTAGAATATGTCTATGTTTCTTTCAACCGCTTCATTTTTGCCTTGGAGTGTGAATATAGGTGGTTTAATATATGATCCCCATGGATTTCAGAAATTCCAACCCATTATCACTCCTCCTAAATTTTATCTTGGCACTAAATTGAGTTGTGATCATGTAGAAATTGTCTCAAAACACTGGGGACGTCACTCTTCCATTTTAGTCATTATCCCTTCTTTGATCATCGACTATCGTAAGAAAGAAAGGAGTGTTTGTGATAGATGGTTCCTTACATGGACCCCAAATATCAAGATGCAGAAGTTCAGAATTGTATGTAGATTTGATATGAGACATAGGAAAGGAAGATCTATCAAATTTTCCTTTAAAATAAGTATCACACTTTTTTATTTTATCAACATCAACATGAGTACATTTAGCTTTGAGGAAATGCAAATGTTCAAGGACACTAAATGAGACATGTCCTAACACATGATGCCAGAAACACAAGGAATCATTATCAATAGAAGAATAACATGAAATTTTAGGATTATATGAAGAAAAATGAACTTTGTTGTGAAGGATGTGAAGTTTCCCAACCAATTTGCCCAATGCTAAAATTTCATATGTCTTAAAGTCTGTAAAGCATCAAAGGTTGGTGTGAATGTGCATTTTAATTTTTGACTGAACTGTAAGTTGTTGGATACAAAGTTGTTTGTACTTGAATTCAGGAATATGAAATACATCATGAAAAGTTATGGTGTTTGATATTTTAACAGAACCACCATGTGTAACTCTGAATGATGTTCCATTAGGAAGATGCAAACAAGGGTTTCACATCATGAATCAATGTTATGCCAATGCACATATGCTTACTTGCACCAGTGTCTAACACCCAAGAGCCACTACAACTCCTTCAATTGTACGTAAAGCATACAGAGTAGAATCAGTAAGTGCAGAATCAACAAAATGCACATAGTCTCCTTTATTCACTTTAGTAGGTCCGTTTGAGCCAAAATATTTTATCAGTTCTTGTTGCATGAATGACAATAGATCAGGTGGAGTTCCAGAGCCTTGTGAGCTACTGTCTAAGATATATGACTGAGCTTCAATTTTGTCAACTGCTGCATTTACAAATCCCTCTGGTTTTTGCTGCTTCTTAAAGCATATTGAGTATAATCAGTACCAGTGGAATTGACAAAATGAACATAGCCATGTTCATTCACTTCAGTAGGTCTCTTTGAGCAAAAACAATTCATCAGTTCTTGCTGTATGAGTGAGGATAGATCAGCTGGAGTTCCAGAACCTTGTGAGCTATTGTTTGAGATAGAAGACCGAGCTTCATTTTATCAATTATTGCATTTGCAAATCCCTTTGGTTTCTACTGCTCTTTAAGCTTGTGTACCTTTTTGGTATACCATGTCATTTAAAGCACTCTAACATCTCATGTACTAGTGCATTGCAATACCCACACACACTAACTTGGCCTTTTCTTATTTTGTCATCCTATATCCTCATCTTCCCCTGTTAGGGCTTTTGTTGTCAACAAAGTGACCTCCTCTTCCTGTGTTTCATCTGTCAGAAGCAACATTTCTAACCATTGTTGAACTTTCAAACTGGCTATTATATGTCAAGCTTGTGGTTTTCTGTTGTTCAACCTCACTAGCATAGGAAATGCTTTATCAGCCTCAGACAAAGGCTCCATTAGAAGTATCTGTGAATAAATAATAAATTATAATTTAAATTAAAGTAAGTGTATAATATGTATTTTCCATGTACGAGATGTACGAGGCACTCCACATACTCTTTTGCCTCGGACAATAGATGTACGGTTGATATTAGAGTTTTGATCAATGTAATGGTGAAATAAAGGATATTATCAGGTATGTATGAGGACTACCTGACTTTAGAAGGTCACAAGTCTAATTATTTTACATGAATGACCCTAGAAGGTTCAAGTCTCTAATTATTTTACACGAATGTGAGGTAGATTTTCGTCAACAGTAAACTAGACACATAAAATTAAAAAATCCATTCATAATTATGTAAAAGTCCTTAGATTAGTTACATAGTTATACTTTTTATCTCTACTGATCCATTTAACTCTACTTAGAAAGAAAATGCAGAGAAAAAAAAGATTTTAACCATGATGTAGAGGAAGCTAAATTGTTCTTTGTGAATTTTGATATTAGAAAGTCATACAGAAATGAACAATGTTTTAAATACCCCGGTGGTCATACTGGTCTAGCCACCAGCAAGCGGTATTACCGATCGAACCAGTAATATTGGTGGTATTTTTGGACTAGCAAATATAATGATACATATAAATATACATAAAAATGTATAATACCAAATGCAAAAAAGAAAAAAAAATAAACGACCATATTCATTATATTCAACTTCTCAATGAAATAAAAATAAAACACTTTAACCACAGATTTAAATTAATGTTTTAAATTAATAATTATTTTTTTATTTGTTGACCGGTATTCTGGACCGGTATTTTACGGTATGATCCCAGTACAAACTGGTGTAACCGTAAATCCGATATTTTGTGTGTAATTGTACCGCACCAATAGTTGGTATCCAGTATTACCGACTAGTACAATACGGTATTTTAATAACTGGAAATTGAGTCATGCATTATTGTATATTTGAATATTTAATATTTCCATCTCTACAAATAGAGATGTTAAACGGTACTTGGCCCGACGGGTCGACCCGTTTAGCCCGAAGAAAAACAGGGTTAGGGCTTTTTTTTAGTAACCCGTTTAAATCAGGGCTTTTTAGGCCCGGACCGTTTAGACCGAAGCCCGATAGGGCTAGCCCGAAGTCCGCTAGGGCTAACCCGTTTAACTTGTATATTATAACTTTACTATTCTACTTCATATGTAACTATGAGTTGTAGCCAGTTATTATGATTTTGAAAGATAATTATTAACAATTTCGTTTTCTACTTCACACCAACTTATTTAAGCCAATTAGAACGATTAATAGAAAACACATGAGACAAAGACCTAACACATAAAACATAATGATAGAATATAAATTCAGCAGTAAGATACAATATCGTGAAAATTTTCAAAGCGTACAAAAATAAGTAGTAAATGGTAATTATAAGTAATAGTTTGAATATTTTTTTTTTCTTTTGGGAAAAACATGTCACTTAAAAGTTTGTAACCAGTGTTCATACATGAAGTGTAAATGTATATATATAGAGCGGTAAATAATAAATAGCCGTTGAAAAACAATCGTGAACTCACCGTTGTAATTTTTACTTATATGTATTTATATATTATTATTATTATTATTATAGCCCGTTTAGCCCGAAGCCCGCTAGGGTTAGGGTTAAGTCCTTTTATTGGTAGCCCGTTTAAATTCGGGTTTTTTAGGCCCGGACCGTTTAGCCCGAAGCCCACTAGGGCTAACCCGAAACCGCAAGGGCTAGCCTGTTTAACATCTCTATCTACAAAGCGACGAAAATTATACGTTACAACGAAAACCTGAATGTATACTGTGAATCACATTATATGCATCATATTTTTCTAGCTGTTTTTGCTTTGTAAGTTGAGCAGCTGGCACCACCAAACAAATTATTGCAGCAGTTGAAGAAAAAGCAAAGAACCGAAGGAAAAATCAGAGAAACAAAAATTAAAATAATCTGAATAAAATGTATCTATTTTGTATACAAAATTACAAATATCTGTGAAAGCAACATGAATTGATAGCCACACCACCTAAGTATATGTTTCTGGGTTAATGGGTTTATTACATAAAACATAAAAATGACATTCAACAACACCACCAACATGATCTGAAAAAAACCACCAAGGTTTCTTCATGAGGGGGAAGGTATATCATCACTATAAATATTTAAATACTACATATATGGTTTTCCCTCCGAAACCCCTCGAGCCAGCGAGCACAAATAAAAAAGGATAAAATCGAAAAAAAAAAATTAAAGGTTCGTCGAGAACCCAAGCCTTGATCATGATAAATCCCTTCAAGAGATATACCATCAAATGCATCTTCAGTTGACATAAACATGAAAAACTGTCCTCACAGAGAAGCACAACCCAATCCTCTGGCTTCTGCGCCTCTCATGATCCTCAACCTCTTGCAACTTGACATAAACATTCTGCAACATTGCAAGATAAACAACAAATTACTAGCCGATTATGCTTAATTAGTACACATACCCATGCAGAAAGAGAGACAAAGAGACTGAGAAAGAAAGAATATGAACTTACTCCCATGGAACATCCCCCACCAGCATCAGGTCACCATCTTTATCTTCATACGCCGGCGCATATTCAGATCCTTTGTACCCTTCCCTTTCCGAGTACTCGCCTGCAAATACAATATAACACAACCCCATCATAAGAAAATGCACTACCACTGCATTTCTATCAAGTACTCAAATAGAGGGTGTACCACTACCACCTATGGTGAGCTTGAACATGGCCTCCAGAGCCTCGAGCAGCTCCGCATATCCAGTGTAGAGCTTCAGATCGATCTTTCTCAAGAATGGCGCCCCATCCACGCTCACCTTCACAAACATCCCCCACTCATTCTCACTCTTCTTTGCTTGTACATTGTTTTTCCGGTAGGACTTCACCGGCGGCCACCCCACTATCTGGGCCCTGTCCCACACAGACATTTCATCAAACAGGTTAGATGCACTGACTACTCATTAAAACAACCCTAACAAATTAGCAAACACATTCAACAAGCTTTTACTTGGGAGCTGGCGAAGTCGACTCGGTCTCGCCCGATTTGACGGAAATTCCTTTAGAACCGTTGCTGATATTAACCTCCGCCGTCTCCGGCGAGGCTCGCTTGTTGTTCTTGCCGGGAAAAACGCATTCGTCGTCGGTGCCCGGCAATCCCAATCTGAGCTCGGTCGCCTTCAACGCCATTGCGATTTCCATCACTTTGTTTTTCCTTGACACGATTTGGGGGTGAATTTGATTAAGCTTGATTGAATTTGATGGGATTGGTTTGGGTATTGGAAAACAGATTTTGTTTGTGTAATGCAAAAGTGAAATGTGTTTTTATAGATAGATTAATAGCTGTATAAATCTATATATATATATATAATTGTTGGCTCATGAGCATTTAATAAAACCTATTAAATTATACTTATGTGGCAATATAAATTTTCCCTCCAAAAACCGTTACTTTTTATTCATTTAACATCTCATTTAATTATTAGATAATCAACACACTAATTACTTCAAAATTACAAAAATCATTTTAAACTTTTGATTTACTTACAACTAACCATATAATGTGTTGACTATTTAACGTGATTAGATGTTATTGTTGTGGTTACATTTAAATT
>CACSLK010027752.1:12634521-12645890 GCA_902706635.1 Striga hermonthica | reverse complement strand
TTCTAATGCGTTGTCTAGAATCCCTTAATGCATGTTTACCGATCCGGATGCTAACAACGCAAAATATGCAATTTACTCAATTTCCTAGAATGCAACTACAACCTCAATTTCTAAATTTTCATTTTCAAGTACCCGCACCAATGCCTTCTTATCCAATTTCACAGACTTCAGAGCAACCTTCTTTTCCTCCATCACCAAATTTAATGAACATGAATCAATCTCAGTGTGTGTGATCATTGCCGCCTCAATATGTGATGGGACAAAGATGTCACCCGGGCTCCCTCGACTCGGACGGCCACCGTACCTGCAAGAACCCAAAGCCAAGGACCCCGGGAGGGGTGCCCGACTTTGGACCTCCAATGCTCAAGTCAGTACAGGATCCATATGAGAGTGCATATAGAGAGAGAGAGAGTGTGTAGAGAGAGGAAGTGTAGTAAGGGAATGAGTAGAGAATGGAAGAAATGAGTACCTTACTCCCCTTTTTATAGGGGGGGTGTACCTTATGGTCCAAGTTGGACCTGGCCTAGGTTGGGCTCGACCCATATTATCATATCAAGCGTATTAGGCCATGTATAGGCATATTCTTCAATATATACCCATAAAAACCGGTCGGGTACAACATGCTATATCAGATACTACCGGTCGAGTCGACAGTACTAGCCGTGGCTATATCAATATGGCATTCCAAATGCATTTGGGATGCCTTATCAACAAGGAAATTTCATGACAACCGGATTCTCTAGTAGCCCCATTGAAGTCCCAAGACCTTGCATGATCCCGGAGGTTGAAGGACTCGACAACATTTGTCTTGATACAGATTCAGAAAAAGGAAAAGAAGTTGAGCTTAAAAGACGCAGTAAAGCAACAACAATGCCGTGGACACATGAGAAGGATGTTTTACTATGTCAAGATTTTGTACCATCTCATGTGATCCGGTCATTGGCGCTCAACAAACATCTGAAGGTTTTTGGAGGCGAATTACACAGTACTATAATGAAGCTGGTCAAGCAAGAAACCTTATTCAGAGAACTATGGAGTCAGCAAAATCTCATTTTTATGTTTTTCACGGAGATTGCCTCAAATTTAATGCATCAATAAATAGGTTTCAGGCTGATCAAAGAAGTGGTGAAAATGATGCAATTGTTTTGCAGAATGCTCTAATGGAGTGGAATAGTGAAGGAAAAAAAGAAAGGAGGCTTTAAATGGCTTCATTGTTGGGAGGTTTTCCAAAATAATGCCAAATTTGATGGGGCATCTCAGACATCTCGAGGAGGAAAGAAAGCTAGAATATCTGACATTGGGGATCACACTTCTGGTTCTAGGCAAGATATTGAGCCTAGCGGTGATGTTGAGGACATGTATGTGCGTCGACCAATTGGCCAAAAAGCAGCAAAGGCGCGGAAGAGAAAAGGAAAAACAACTGCAGGAGGAAGCAGCGGTCCAGATGTTGAACGTCTGTTGGCCGAGATTGGTGAGGTTAAAGAAATTCATTTGAAGAAACAAAAAGATCTGGAAAAGCTAGTTCGTATAGAGTCATGGAAGATGTACAGAGAAATGCTAAAGGAGGATACTTCAACAATGACAGAAGAAGAATTGCAGGCCCATCCGGGACTTCTTGTTGTGCTTAAACAAGAACTAAGTCTCAAATGATTTTTTTATGTTGTTTGGAGTTTTTAGCGTTCTATAATTTGAGTTGTGTTTATCTTAGCTATTATGTATTGCGTTAAATTTTATTGAACAATGTTTGTTGGTGTTTGTTCTATTTTGAAAAAAATCTCGTTTTTCCACTTGTTTTTTAACAACAAATCTAAAATAATATCAGTTTTATTTTACCAAAAATAACGTACATATTATCAGGCGGTACAACGCTTATATTATTGGTTTGCCGACCACATTTAATTAATTACACACTATACGCTTTCACCTACCACACTAATACCTAACACACCACCCACTACAACATAATATTAATCACATTATTACTTAAATACATCACACTTGCCACCTACTGCACCACACATGCAACCTACTACAATAATATCTAACACAAGCTAACCTAACACAACCACTTCTACAAATACCATAGTATCATCAACTCCACAACCACATCCAAAAACTTCTTTCAATTTCATGTTACTTATT
The DNA here is from genome assembly GCA_902706635.1 of Striga hermonthica. Lineage (NCBI taxonomy): Eukaryota > Viridiplantae > Streptophyta > Magnoliopsida > Lamiales > Orobanchaceae > Striga > Striga hermonthica. Next base: position 12,643,748 of record CACSLK010027752.1, on the reverse strand, counting down.
TCTTCTCATCAACTCCACAACCACAAACGCAACCTCTTTCCTTTCTTTCTTCACAAACATAAAATTTTTTAACTTATCCAAAATGACTAGCCGTAATAATGCTAGAGTCTCATATCGTGCTTTCTTGAACGAAATGCTTGATGATTCTTTGGAGCAAGATGAATTTGCCTTGATGGAGGCCACGGCTATGGAATTGCAGCAAGTTAGGCAAGATGAAAGTTCAACTAGTCGTGAAAGACGAGAAGTGCCTCAAAATCGTGAAGCTGGACATTCGCTACTGATAAGAGATTATATTGCTCTCGATCCCATATACCACGAAGGCTACTTTCGTCGTAGATTCCGTATGTCTAGACGATTATTTTGTCGGAACGTTCAGGATGTCGAAGGCCACTCTAATTATTTTAAGTATAGATCAGATGCGGTACGAAGACCAGGTTTTACACAAATCCAAAAGTGTACTGCGGCTATACGTCAACTAGCGTACAGAGCTCTTGTCGATCAATGTGACGAATACATTTATATGTCAGAGCAGACAACGAATCGAAGTCTGCTCGAGTTTTGTCATGTTGTGCGAGAAATATATGCACCCCAATATTTGCGCCCCCCAAATGCCAATGACATCCAATGAATACTTACATTACACAAAGAGAAACATGGCTTTCCTAGCATGTTGGGAAGTCTAGATTGTATGCACTGGGAGTGGAAAAATTGTCCAATTGGATGGCAAGGCTCGTACACTCGAGAGGATCATGGGGTACCCAGGATTATGCTTGAAGCAGTGGCATCACAAAACTTATGGATCTGGCACGCATTTTTTGGGCTCGCGGGATCACGAAATGATATAAATGTACTACACGAATCTCCATTATTTAATGATGTTTTACATGGTGTAGCTCCAGAGGTCAATTTTGTGGTTAACGGGACTCAATAAACTAAAGGATACTACTTGACAGACGGTATCTATCCAGAGTGGGCTACATTTGTCAAAAGCTTTCAATGTCCAGAGGATCCAAAAAGGAAAAAATTCAAGCAAAGGCAAGAGGCTGCAAGAAAAGACGTTGAGCGTGCTTTTGGGGTCCTCCAGTCAAGGTGGGAAATTGTACGAGGTCCTTCTCGTTTTTGGTATAAAGAAGATCTTAGTGAAATTATGTTAGCGTGTATCATTTTACATATCATGATAATCGAGGACGAAGGCGAATAAGCTACCAACTGGTGTAATGATGAATTGGAACCACCAACGCTGGCGCATCAAGGGGTGTCTTCAAATTTTCGACGCTACTTGCAGATAAGAGCTGAGGTACAAGACAGACAAATCCATCATCAACTTCGACACAACTTCATTCAGCACATTTGGAATGAATCTATGTCCCAAGATTAATATTTAGAAAAGATTTGTACTCAAAATTTAATTTTCAACATTATGTAAGTTCTAGTTTCATATTTTTTTATAAGTAAATCTATACATTCGTTCGTACTTAACACCAGAGCCGGCCCAGGCCCAGGGCAGCCTGGGCTACGGCCCAGGGCCCAAATATAAAAAGGGGCACCAATTATGTACTATTACTATATATGTATCATTGCATTGTATTATTGGGCCCAATTAAATGTAAATAAAAGCCCAAACTACACACTCATTCTTAACCCACTACACAAACTACACTCCCGTGAAGGCGTGACTTTTCTGCAAAATACCAACATGTCAGGATGAATATTTTAATAAAAACCAAAAAAAAAAAAAAATTGTAATAAAAGGCCAAAATGAAGACAAGTTTATCATCTTCCCAGGCCAACATCAGCCTATCTCACTCGACTCTCATTCCAAAATTCCAACGGTAAAGTTAAGTTGTCTATTATATTTTTACTTGTTTTTAGGTTTATCGTTGTAATATTTTATAAATTTAATTTTTTTTTATTTAATAAAAAGAATGTTAGAATATTAGCTTTGTTAAAACATTATCTTTTGTACGCATGATATAAGTTTTCTACTAGATTTTACTTGTCTTTAGCTTTGTTGGGAGGTTAATATTTTATAAATTGTAGTTTTATTTAATTTTTCTTTTATAAAAAGAACTAGTACAATACCCGTGTACTATGCGAGTGTTGAGTTAAGAAATATATGATAAAAAATATTGCTAAAATAATCGTTTTATTTAAAATTTTGATGGAATATTGATGAAAAAAAAAAGAGAAATGAACAGTACAGAAAGTGATTTGTAAATCGTAATGTAGGAGAAAAATATGAGAGAAAATTATAATATGGTAAGATTGCTACTTGACCAAACTAAGAAGGAAATGTGTACTAATATAATAAAATATCAAAATTAAATATATACTTACCAAGTTTTTAAAAAAATTATTTATGTCAAATATCAAGCCTAACTCCAGAGCAAAAATAAATATTTAGGGTATGTTTGGTAAGCCAAATAAGCTAGCTTTTAGCTTATTTGGTTAGCTTATAAGCTCCCTGTTTAAAATAAGCCTCGTTTGATAGGACGAGCTTTTTTAAAAAGCTCGAGCTTATTTCATAAGCTACTTTAGGTAGCTTTTCAAATAAGCTAGTTGAATTTTTTTATTTCAGCTAGCTTATCAGCTAATTTACCAAACACCTTTTATCATATAAGCTAGCTTTTCAGCTATAAGTCATAAGCTATAAGCTATAAGCTCAAAAATTACATATAAGCTATTAGCTAGCTTATCAGCTATCAGCTAGCTTATCAGCTAATTTTACCACTGTTCGAAAAGTCGGCCTAGGCGGGCGCCTAGGCGCTAGGCGGTGGTGCGCCGCCTACGATTTGCTAAAATCGGCCATAAAAATCAGCCAGGCGGGCTAGTCGGGCCTAGGCGGAGCTAGGCGGCCTCGGCGGTCACGGCGGCTACGCGGTTTCGGCAGGACTAGGCGGCTGAGGCGGATTCTAGGCGGCTGAGGCGGGTTCTAGGGGCTTTTACAATTTTTTATTTTTTTTTTACTAAATGCATATATTTTTTTTATTTCTTATTTTGTTATTCATGTGTTTTATTGTATTATTATCATTATATGTGTTAATTTAATTAGTTAACGATTAGTGAAATTTAGTGTTTAGTTGGTTTTTATAATTGTCTTATGTTGTGTAATGTTTAAAAATAACATGTAGATAATGTGTTTGATAAAATTACAATGAGAAGAAGTTATATTGTGGTTATGTACTTATTTTGACTTGGAGTTTGTTTTATAATATAATATTAATAATATTATTGGGACTTAGGTGTATGGATTTATTAATTATAAGTTATAATTTCATTAGTGAAATTGTAAAAATAAATAAAAATAATATATTTATTATAATTTCTAGGCCCCGCCTAAACCCCGCCTAGGCCCCGACTAGGCGCTCTAGGCGCTGGTCGGGCGCCTAGCGAGCGCCTAGCGACTTCTAGAACACTGAATTTTACCAAACATAGCCTTAAACAACATTACGAAACATAGATTTTCGCCATGTTAGCATCCGAAACATGAAAATCTGTCATTTAGGCTCAATCACATCCCAACAAACAAACACGCACTTGGGGCATTATTTTTATATTAGGCCCAGGACCCAATAATTTATATGGCCGGCTCTGCTTAACACTATATAATTATAAATGATGCAATATAATTATATATAAGTATATTATTTTTATATATATATTTTTTATAAATATATGATGTATTTACATTTAACAAAAATAAATAATAGAGTTATAGTTTTAATATATTAATAAAAATATAAGAGTGTAATATTAAATAAAAATAAGTGGGAGACATGTGGGACCCATAAAAAATGAGGTTTATGGGGTTTATGGTATTGGAGATTTATGAGTGTAGGAGTAAGGATGAGGTTTTAAATGACGTGGCATGTTGGAAAATGTAAAAGTGAGGTTTATGGAGATTTATATAGTTGTATGGCTAAAGATGCTCTTATCAACACATGAGACCACTAAAAATGCCCACTAACCTACATCCACTAATATTATGCCACGTGGTCCATCTACTTTATCACATCCCAACTCATCAGCAACCACCCCCCACCCCACACAATCCCACCTACACAATCCCACACACCCACTCTCTCACACACACACTGTACACAAACCACACACACACACAATACCTCGGATCGCCATCTCCGTCGTCCCCCGCCTCCTACCACCTTCAAGCGGCCCATCCCCGCAGTCCATCGCCTACCACCACCTTCAGGCTGCCGATATTCGTCGTCTTCCACCTCCCGCCACCTTCAGACTGCCCGTCTCCGCCTCTGACACATACACAGATCAATGCACTAACACACACCTTGATCGGCACTCTCACGTTCGGCCTCTCACGCACATAGCTGGCTCCAGGGGCAAGCAACAAAGGCAGCTGCCTAGGGCCTCCATTTTGAGAGGCCTCACAATTTTTTTTTTTTATGTATAAATGTTTGGGCTTGACCCATTTACAAGATTATTAAAGCTTATTAAAAGTTAGAGGTATTAAAATAATTGCGGTCCTTCTTCTCTCCTTCAAGTTTCATCAAGAGAAAAATAAAATACATTATGGAGCATAGTAATTCTTTATTCAAATCACTTAGAGCGGCTTATTTGTAACTTAGTGTATTACATATAGAAATATCAAGCTTTCGATTCAATTTTTTCGTACTAATAATATTTTAGACATTTACTTTTCTTTTAATTATAATTTTTGTTAATTATTATTGTGATTAAACTTATTAATATATTATTTTATGATTAGATTTCTTATATTAGTTATGGCGGGCAAACACAAATCAAATTCAACATGTTTGAAAAGGAAACGAAAGAAAATCAATAGATACTAACAAAGTTTCTCGCCCGATGAATGGATAAGTACGTAAAACCTAGTACTTTTATAGTAGAAGCTGAAGTGTTTGATCCTCTTGAAATTGTGCAGTAAGTACCTGATACACCCCCAGTTGAATAGATCGAGATTTAACATATCAAATTTATTTTTGATAATGATAGAGGGGTTGAATTTTTTTAATAAGAAAATAATAAGTTAGAGAATGCAAATGATATCTAGAATATGAATGATAACCTAGATATGATTGGTGAAAATTCAGATGGCTTGTTCGATTCAGGATACTTGGAGGATAATATGCCCCGAAGATTTTTATTTTTTATTCGAGAAATGGTGACTAGAGTTAATAATGTCGTGTATCCTGTTAACGATAAAGATAGAAATTTCAATGATAAAATCTACAAACAATCTTTTCTGAATGCGGAAAACAAAACAGTTTTGAAACTTGATTACAGTGACTTGATCGAAAGTTTTTTCACAAAAGAGAACTAGAAGGTGGCAAGCTTTTGTTATTTTAGTTTACTTTTGTTTCTCCAGTTTTGCTATGAAGCCAACAGTTGGCTCTAAAGTGGAGCCAACCTTTTATATGCAACAAGTAAATCATACCATATTCTCTGATTACTTAAATAATACTAATAGTTTTATTTACTTGTTGTATATAGAAAGTTGGCTCCACTACAGAGCAAACTGTTGGCTTTATAGCAAAACTGTTTTTTTCTCATATTCATTGTATTTTCGTATTTATTATCGGCAATGTTTAATATAATTTGTTCTATTAGAAGTTTTAAAATATAGAGGTACGATTATGGGTCACTCGTAAAAATTTGTCTGGGGCCTCCAAATTTCTGGAGACGGCCCTGCCCACACAAAATCACTGCAACAACCAAACCCCTCGCAGCCGCCATGGAAGACGACGCCGTCGTCCTGAAAAAAAATGGATTTCCAATCGGAAAATCCAAGCCCGACGGCACTGTGCTCAACAGAAACACACACACACACACACACACACACACACACACACACACAACGAACAAGCCGACAATTTTCCGACTAAAGGAGTCCGACGATTGTCCGATGCGGTCGCGCCACCACTTGCAACCGATCACATGCAAGGAGTTGATTGCAATTCAGATCTGAATATGAAATTTAATTAGGAGTATGGTTTTATTTAATTGAAAATTATAGATTTCAATTTTTTTTCATTCTTTTGTCTGAAATGAGCATTCGTCAAGAGCTTTCACAACTCGACAATTTTTGCACCATTGAATATATTATTTAATACAATTATTTTTATTTGTATACGGATTTTAAATAACATTTTTGTTGATTAAAAAATGTAGCACTATAATCTCCTTGCTTTTGGAGTTGTTGAAAAGAATACATGAAGAAGAAGATTTAAAGCAGATTTACCCATAGATATGTTAAAAATACATTTTTTTTTAATATTATTTTATACATACATACATACATTTTCAAGCAAAAAAACATAATATAGTAAATAAAAATATTCAAATGCTATAAATATTTTGTATAATATAAATATTTTTTTTATTGTTTAGGTTATTTCAGTTACCTAACCGAAGAACCTGATTGACTCGCTTTGATAATAGTTTGGATTTGCACATACAAAAAAAAATAATACTAATAATAAAAAAGAAAAATGTACAATTTTGAATGCACAAAAATACTAACATTATGCACATTAGTTATTTTTGAACTGCACAATAGTGACATATATTGTTTAGTTTCAATAAATAATAATATAAAATATTTAAAAAAGAAAATAAGTACAAAAATATAGTTTTAATATATAAATGATTTGATGAAGGCAAAATAATTCGATTGGAATACACATTAAAAAGGTTTCTTAAACTTAAATGCACGTAACAAATGCATGCGCTGCGATTGCACGATAGTGTTGGATGAACTGCACATTAATTATTGTCTGAATGCACATTAGCGACCGAAATTGACTGAACTGGATTTTCTGTCCGAATTTATATATTTCAGCTTAATTATCTATATGCATCAATAAATATATAAATTATTAAATAAAAAATGTCAAAATTTCTAGGAACAAATAATAAAATCTAGGTTATTTCATTTCGATTTACACCTTATTTACATCATAAATAAATAAATAAAATGAAATAACGAAACCAGTCAAAATATATAGAAATATTATTTATATGTTAAATATACATATATTATTTTATTTTCAATAAAAAAACTAATGTAAAATGTTATATAAAAAATTATAAATGCTAATTATATTTTTATTATTCAAATAATTTGATAAATGAATAATGATGTCAATTCATATATACATTATTAGAGTTTTCTAACGTTGAAATGCACACAAAAATAAAAATAATGCAAAAAATAATAATAATAATAATAATAATAATAATAATAATAATAATAATAATAATAATAATAATAATAATTACTAGTCAATTAATAGACTGACAATAATGTTAGGCTGAATGCACATTTGTGTATATGAGAATGCATATTATCAATTTTGGTATTCTGCATATTATGTTTTTTCAAACAATAACAATATAAAAAATATAAAATTAAACTATTAAAATACTAAATGTGTTTTTAATATAAATAATACATTATTTTAATTAAGGTAATTCGGTTAACCGGACGAATAATCAAGTAATTCGGTTTTGTTTCAAGTTTAATTGGTATAAAATTTCTATCGATTCATAATGCAACAATAATGACAGAATCGTGCATAATAGTACAAGACAAATTGCATATTAATAACTGCTGGAGTGCACAACAACAAACAACCGGACCAAAAATAAAATGTTTGATTTGATTTTTCATATTTCAACTCAATTATCTTTTTTTTTTTACTTTTAATTTGCCAATTTCTTCGATACAACATCTACCTTTATTTAAAAAAAAAACAACCCCGAAATAACGAATCGACCGTGAAGTGAATAAGATTCACCTGGGCTCCTTCAACTCGAACCGGCCTCCGTACCTGCAGAGTCAGTGCTCAGATCAAGAGAGAGAAAGTGTAGTAATGTAATGTGTAGAGGATCAGAGAATGAGGTACCTTGGCCCCCTTTTATAGGGGGAGTGTACCTTTTAGGCCCAAGTTGGGCTTGACCCATATCGTTGGGCTTAGATGTCTTAGTGGGCTTATCCTCTAATATGTATCCGCTTAATCCATAAATCGGGTCCAGTATAATATCCTATATCATCTAGTCCCCCCCCACTCTGGTCGAGTAAGCATGACTCGATCCGAGAGTGAAAATTCCTCTTCGGATTGTTTCCGTCGACCTGCCACTGAGGTTACCATTTGAATAAATCTTCGGCCACCAAATAGTTATCAATCCTCCAAGTGAGCATCGAGACCCCAAATGAATACCGAATGACCACCAATATCAAAAATCGAGTGACCCATCACCGGGGTCGAACACCGAGAATCGAGAGACCGTTTAGGTCGAAAGTCGAGAATCGAGAATCGAGAGACCTGCCTCTGAGGTCGAAAGTCGAGAATCAAGGATCGAGAGACCTGCCTCTGAGGTCGAACACCGAGAATCAAGAATCGAGAGACCTGCCTCTGAGGTCGAAAGTCGAGAATCAAGGATCGAGATACCTGCCTCTGAGGTCGAACGCCGAGAATCAAGAATCGAGAGACCTGCCTCTGAGGTCGAAAGTCGAGAATCAAGGATCGAGAGACCTGCCTTTGAGGTCGAAAACCGAAAATCGAGCATCGAGAGACCGTTGAGGTCGAAAAACAAGAACTGAATGACCACTCCTTGAAGTCTTGAATTTGAAAATTTGAATTTACGTCTGTTGTGTTTCTTTCGGTCACCATGTTCGAGCTCTCTTATACCACCTCGTCCTATCGCCCCTCAGTTCAAAAGTTAAAATTCAAGCCTGTTGCATACTCCTGCTCGTGACGGAATGAATCCCCTCTCCCTGCCTTCAAAGTCGAAAAATTAATTCGACAAAACCAAGATAACACGCAATCCACCTGCTCATGACGGAATGAATCCCATCTCCCTGCCTTCAAAGTCGAAAAATCAATTCGACAAAACCAAGATAAAACGCAGTCCACCTGCTTATGACGAAATGAATACCATCTCCCTTCCTTTAAAGTCGAAAAATCAATTCGACAAAATCAGAATGAAATAAGGAATTATCAACCTGCTCGAGCCATCATGAATACTATCGACCTGTCACCGAGGTCTGCTCGAGCTATATCCGTAATGAATCCCATTTACCTTCCCTTGAAGTCGAAAAATGAATTCGACAAAATCAGAACCATGTAAAGATCCTCGACCTGCTTCTGAGGTCTCCAATAAGCTCCATAACTTCAACGACCCAATATTAGAGTCGACCACCCAGCCCGGGAGCCTTAGTCATGGTGGAT
>CACSLK010027752.1:12587322-12604846 GCA_902706635.1 Striga hermonthica | reverse complement strand
TTTTTTTTCTGCCATTCTTTTCTGTACAAGTTGATGACCGTGATGCCGCAATCTATTATATTAAATGTTGAAATAAATCCTTTGGATGATTGGATATGAATATTTTTAATTTTGTTTTGCTGGATTATTTTTGGTAGTCTTCTTTAAAAATTCCTAACTCATTTTCCAAGTTCCAAGTCAGTCCCTCCTCATATTTTCTTTCTTTTTAACTATCTACTCCACTAATCATCTTTTATTTAAATCCCTCCTATTAAAAAAATGACAAAGAAATTTATATATGACATCATCCCACTATCTACATTATTAAATTATTTTTGCTACTTAAATTACTTCTTCCTCACTCTTCTTCCTCCTTACTTATTCTTTCTTTCCCGCTTTTTTCTCTTCAGCGCCGGCGAGAGATTTTTATTTTTTTTTCGCAGCTTCATCTCGCCGTCGAATACAAACTGAACCCTGGAGCCTTTTCCGAAGGCAACATATCCAGCGACATTAGGGCTTTTTCCGGCCGAAAATCCCTGTATCTCCGGCCAAAAATTTGTATTCTCTGTCCGAAAATTCTTATTTTTCCGGCAAGATTGTGACTTTTTTCGGCGAAAAATTGAAGTAGTAAGTATTGTATGTATTACATGAGAAGTTTGGAGTCTAAAAATCATCTTTAATTCATATATTTATGGTTGATTTATGAAAAATTGAATGTTGAATATTGTTGTATATTTACCCTAAAATAAATAAAGTGATCATAATCCTTTTTTTTTGTTCATGTATACTAAATTTGTGCTATTGTTAGGTTATGTTAGGTGTTATTGAGCATACAACAAAAAAATAAGAGGAGAATAATGATAGTACCACTCTTCATGATTGTGTGTACCTTTGCTTGGATATATTGTACCACTTTGCTCACTGTTGGTACCATATTTGCTGTGAAATGTGAAGTTTTTTTTTTTTTAATCCAATTATTGTTAGATACATGGAGGGGACACAAAGTGATATATTAGGGAGTTGTACATACAAGGATGAAATGTATGTGTTCTCTATGAACCTTGAATCAACTCTTGATGAAGTGTACTCTCTCATTGGTAAGAGGTGACCGATTGTTAGTTCGGAAACCGTCATGTTAAACTATATTGTGCCAAAGGAAAAAAAGAGAATTATTTTGTCTGATGATGAGGATGTAAAAAACATGATTCGGTTACATGGTTGTTGGAAAGTAGATATTGTAGAGATAGTTGTCATTGAAAGAAATGAAAGCTCGGGCATTGAAAGAAATTAAAGAGCGGATGAAGGAGTTCAACCCATGCCGATGAGCATGAGAGGGTAATGTTGCTTTCATAATATTAATGAATTTATTATTGATATATGGTGTTATTGTATCATATCCTAATTCATTAATTTTTTAACTAGTTCCGTTATTAATAAAAATTTGTATTATTTTATAATGAACGGAGGAAAATCTTACCGAAAGGAGAATCAGCGTTGGTAGTGCAAAATAGATCGATCGATTCTTGGAGATTTTCCATCAAAGGCGAGGGACAGATATTCAGTGGCGGCGCGGATGAATTTCGGAAGGTTGTTAAAAACTACGCCATTGCAAATAGGCATTCGTTTAAGTACCGAAAAAATGATCAACAGAAGATCATTGTTTGTTGTACTGACGAGGATTGTCAATAGAGAATCTATGCCTCAAAATTCAAAGGTGATCATGTCTTTGCCATCCGGAAGAGCAATTTAGTCCATACTTGTGGAGTGTCCAATCTTCGGACAAGGGGGCATCCGAAAGCAGACGCTCATTGCGTCTCAAATGCAATTAAGGAGAAATTGAGAGATGAACCGAGCTACAGGCCATGCACGATATTGAAAGATCTTCATAGGGATTATGACTTGGAGTTGCCTTACAAAAAGGCATGGTCCGAGAAGGATATTGTCATGCAAGAAATTCATGGAGCAGACAAGGACTCTTATGATAAATTGAGATGGTATTGTTCTGCGGTGCGTGAGACAAACCTGGGAAGCATTGCGGATTGTGAGCTTGACAATGTCCAAAATAAGTTCCGTCGATTGTTCATTTGCTTTCGTGCTTGTCTTGTTGGTTTTTTAACCGGTTGTCGACCGTTGATATTTTTGGATGACACTCACATAAAAAATAAATTTAAAGGCGTTTTGCTTAGTGCTGTGAGTAAGGACGCGAATGATGATTTGTTCACTTTAGCATTTGATGTCGTTGATGCTTAGACCGATGAAAACTGGGAGTGGTTTTACTTGAAGCTAAATAATACTCTTCTTACCTCCGGCTTGCCTGTTTCTAGAAGCTTCACGTTTTATACGGACCGACACAGCGGGCTTCTTAAATCCATCCCTATTGTTTTTCCTAGCAGCCATCATGCTTATTGTTTGAGACACTTAGTCGACAACTTTAAGAATCAGGTAATTTATCACTAATTATTCATAATAAAGCTTAGTAGTACATTCTGTTTTCTCAGTCATCATGCTTATTCTTTTCGTGATGCTTAGTAGAATTTATAATATATTTTATTCATAATATTTTTTTAGTTTATTTTTACATTCTGTTAGTGTTGTTAGATGTAAGCCCTTTGTATTTGAACCTGTTTACATATGTAATTGCGGATCAAGTTGTATATTGAGTTGTTATATTTTAATTTCTTCTTGCCTCTCTATCTATACTGAAATGTTATCTTTTTCCCTTTTTTTTTTATGTTTTTAAATGTTGTATTGAAAAAAATTTGCTCATGGAATTGTGGATCAAGTTGTGCAATTTGTTTGCATATTCTTTTTTTTTTATTATTTTTATTTTTTATTCTTAGTTTGTTTTTACATTTTGTTAGTGATACTACTATTTTTACATCAGTCATTATTCAGTAGTACATTCTGTTTACATTGTTATTCATAATGTACATTCTATTCACTAATTATTCATAATGTACATTATGTTCACATTCTGTTAAGTTTTTTATTTTTATAAATTATGTTTATTCATTATAAAGCAGGTTTCATTATTATTATTATTATTATTATTATTATTATTATTATTATTATTATTATTATTATTATTATTTATTTGTAGGTTTTGAAGAGCTACCCACTTAATAATAAGAAGCATTGGTCCTCAATTTTCAAGAAAGCTGCGTGCTCCTACGAGACAAGAGTTTGATATGCATATAAATAATATAGTGACTGCTATGCCTCTTTCTATAACGTTCCTTCAGGATTCTAACCCAAGCTGTTGGGCGAATTCTTTATTTACCGGAGACCGTTGGAGGATCATGAATTATTATCAAGCAGAATGTTGGAATAATAAGGTGAAGTCGACACGATTTATGCCTATTGTAGCCATGGTATATCACATACAGAAGCAAATTATGACCATTGTTTGTCCCATTTTTGTGTCTTTGTTTTAGTTTAATTTTCCTTTTATTTTTCCCACTTCTAGGATTTTAGTAGTTTATTTGGTCCAATTCTGTGGTTTTGTGTTTTTCTCTTTAGTTTCTATTTGTGCGTCTATTTGTCTTGTTTTGATCCGTGTTTGTGTTTTCAGGAGGTAGGTTGTGCCGGTCGAGGACGAGACTGTTGGATCCGAGACCATGATATTAAGAATACCAGTTGCCGAGCCCAGAAAGCTGAAGGAAGGACCAGAAAAACGGACCGAAAAAGCGCCCAGCATTCTTCGCGACTCGCGAGTCGAGTTGCGACACCCGACCATGTTGCGACTCGCGAGAAGCTCGCGACTCGTGAGTTTGACAGAGACGGAAGACGGACGAAAGACAGATTTCGCGAAGCGAGTCGCGACTCGCGAGTCAAAGTCGCGACTCGCGAGATGGGTCGCGACTCGCGAGACCTATCGCGACCTTCCCCAGAAAAATAAGATAATTGAAGACGCGCGACTCGCGACCTGGAAAAACATGATGTCGCGACTCGCGAGTTGACCGACGCGAATTTCGAGGCGCGGGTTTTTACATCAGAATTAGGGCATAGGATTCATTATTCAACTTCCAGACTTTGTTTTTACGCTTGTCCTCTCTAGAAACTCATTCCTTTTCATACTTTTGCTCTTTTGATTGAATTTTGGAGATTGAAACGCTGTTTTCTTGCTTTGGATTTGGATGCTTGTGGATTTGACATTGAACTATTTACATTAATCGTAAGTTCTTCTTTTCTCAATTGTGTGTTGATGATGATGGCTTGGGCTAATATGAATGTTGATGTTAAATTCCATATGAGTAGCTAAATCCATACGCTAGGGGTAGGGGATGATTGATTAGGTTCAATAATAATTGCTTGTTCTTAATTGCTCATATCTATGCAAGTTGTGCTTGTCCTAGGGTTAGTAGATTGATCACCTTTCTAACCTAATAAATCAACGTGTAGAACCGAGAGGGGAGACAATGGTCGATATAGTCTCGTCTAGAGTAGACTTGTCCGTAGCTGTATTGTCTATGCGTTGCTGGAACTGATAGTTGATCGTTTACATTCATTCTCTTGTTCGTAACTGTATTGAGAGTGAACCTCTGAACGAGAGACGATTCAAATCCTTTAACCGAGCAATTGATTGCCCGGTAGTTGTGTTAGAACCAAAATCAATTATCCCCGATTCCCTAGCTCTTTAATCATTTGCGTTAATTCACTTGCTATTTAAATTGCTTTTCATTTATTTTAAAGTCATTAGCTATATAATTGAAACCACAACCATTGAAATAGAGTGTTTAGGATTTTCTCTTTTTCGTGATTGAATAATCGCACAATTGAATCCGGTTAACCTTCCTTGCGATACGACCCGGGGAACGAATCTTTCGATTCTACTCCGGTAAAAATATTCACAACAAAATTGGCGCCGTTGCCGAGGAACGAATCTTTATTTGTATAAGAATTCGAGTGAGGCAGACATATATATTCCCATACTGAGAGAACTCCATGTCAAAGTATAGTGATCAAGCATATAGTTGTGTGGTGCTTGTATATGTCATTTGAATGCTTGTTGTTGAAGTTGAACATTTTGAAGCTTATCTTGTTAATGACTGTTGTTCATGCTCGGGTTTTTAGTTTTGTGTCCTTTCTTTCTTTTATTTTCTTTTCTTTTTGTTCGGGACGAACAACGGTTTAAGTGTAGGGGAGTTGTTTGTCCCATTTTTTTTGCGTTTTTCATGTTTATTTTATCTTTGTTTTTCCCCCATTTTAGGTCGTTTCTTTAGTTTTTAGTCTGTTTCGTGTTTTATTACGTGTTTTCCTTCATTTTGAGTCATTAGGTGTTTTTTGTTTGTTTTTCCGATTTTCTTTTGTATTTTGTCATTTTTGGTGCGTAGGTCGAAAGATTCGGGCGAATTTTCTCTTCAGAAAAAGTTGGTTTCAAGAGCATAACTGGATAGAGGGTTTCGTTAGCGACGCATAGGAAAAAACGAAACTCAATTCCGAGTTCGGACGAGCTTAAACGAGGCGAAAACGCAAAATGGCGCAATGCAGCCCAGAATCTCGAGAGTCGCGAGCACAAAGTTGCGCGTCGCGAGTTTTAGTCGCGACTCGCCAGAGAAAAGTCGCGACTCTTGACTTTAACAGAGCCTCAGCAGCCCAGCGACCCGTCCAACTCGCGACTCGCGAGTCAACTCGCGAGTCGCGACCCTGTCGACCCCTGTTTTTATTTTTGCTCGTTTTTACTCGTTTTAGCTTTGTTTTCCGCGCGCTATATATCAAAACGAACCTCCAGACCTAAGGAACAATCTCCATTATCGTTCCTTTCAAGTTTTCTCTAAAAAAACTCAATATATTGCTAGGATAATTTTCTCCGCTTTTCTTTTTATTTTCTCATGATTGGATTGTTGGACACAAAGACATTTGGATTGAAAATTTTCAAGTCTTAATCCGATTATAAGTTTTTCAATTCTCAAAAAAAAAAAAAAAAGAGAGAAAAAAAAATGCTTGGGAAGTATTTTGGACTTGGAGTCAGTGGGAGGAGCCGGTTGGTGACAACTGGATGAGTTTGTTGATATGGTTGGGTGAATGAGTTGAGTTGATATATTTTGAGCCACTTAAGCCTATATTTATCCTACCCTGTCCAAAGAGCCTACGTTACAACCCATGAAGTCCTTTTGATTCACTGTATCATTCATTTGGTTGTTTTAGAGTAGAAGTTAGACGATAGGCAAATCTGTGATTGACTTGACTGACAACCAATTTGAGTGCACCTCTCTTATATTTTGCGAAGAAGCTGAGTGAGGCATATATATACATACTTGTACTCGAGAGTCTTTTTTCTTCGAAATAGCTGAGTTGATAATTGAGGTGTGTTGTTGTGATCATTGGAATTCTTCTCAGTTCGATTGATGTGTTTGAGAATAGTCTTGCTTGAACCGTTGCCTTTGCTCATTCATTTCCTTTCTTTTCTTTTCTTTTCTTTTTGTTCGTGACGAATAAAGATTTTAGTGTGGGGGAGTTGTTTGTCCCATTTTTGTGTTTTTATTTTAGTTTAATTTTCCCTTTATTTTCACCACTTCTAGGATTTTAGTAGTTTATTTGGTCCAATTCTGTAGTTTAGTGTTTTTCTCTTTAGTTTCTATTTGTGCATCTTTTTGTCTTGTTTTGCTCTGTGTTTTCTCCATGTTTGTGTTTTCAGGAGGTAGGTTGTGCCGGTCGAGGACGAGACTGTTGGAGCCGAGACCGTGATATCAAGGATACCAGTTGTCGAGCCTAGAAAGCTGAAGGAAGGACCTGAAAAACGGACCGAAAACACGCCCAACATTCTTCACGACTCGCGACTCGCGACATGCGAGAAGCTCGAGACTCGCGAGTTTGACAGAGACAGAAGACGGACGAAAGACGGATTTCGCGAGGCGAGTCGCGACTCACGAGTCAAAGTCGCGACTCGCGAGACCTGTCACGACCTTCCCCAGAAAATGAAGATATTTGAAGACGCGTGACTCGTGAGGACTCGCGACTCGCGACCAGGAAAAACATGATGTCGCGAATTTCGAGGCGCGGGTTTTTACATCAGAATTAGGGCCTAGGATTTATTATTCAACTTCCAGACTTTGTTTTTACGCTTTTCCCCTCTAGAAACTCATTCCTTTTCATACTTTTGCTCTTTTTATTGGATTTTAGAGATTGAAACGCTGGTTTCTTGCTTTGGATTTGGATGCTTGTGCATTTGACATTGAACTATTTACATTAATCGTAAGTTCTTCTTTTCTCAATTGTGTGTTGATGATGATGGCTTGGGCTAATATGAATGTTGATGTTAAATTCCATATGAGTAGCTAAAATCCATACGCTAGGGTTAGGGGATGATTGATTAGGTTCAATAATAATTTCTTGTTCTTAATTGCTCATATCTATGCGAGTTGTGCTTGTCCTAGGGTTAGTAGATTGATCACCTTTGTAACCTAATAAATCAACGAGTAGAACCGGAAAGGGAGACGTTGGTCGATATAGGCTCGTCTAGAGTAGACTTGCTCGTAGCTGTATTGTCTATGCGTTGCTGGAACTGATAGTTGATCGTTTACATTCATTCTCTTGTTCGTAACTGTATTGAGAGTGAACCTCTGAACGAGAGACAATTCAAATCCTTTAACCGAGCAATTGCTTGCCTGGTAGTTGTGTTAGAACCGAAAGCAATTATCCCCGATTCCCTATCTCTTTAATCATTTGAGTTAATTCACTTGCTATTTAAATTGCTTTTCATTTATTTTGAAGTCATTAGCTATAATTGAAACCATAACCATTGTAATAGAGTGTTTAGGATTTTCTCTTTTTCGTGATCGAATAATCGCACAATTGAATCCAGTTAACCTTCCTTGCGATACGACCCGGGGAACGAATCTTTCGATTCTACTCCAGTAAAAATACTCACAACAACCATGATGCATCATTGACGTGAAGGAGGGTCATGGTTTAATGGCCCGTTGTGTCCTAACCTCGAAAAAATAATTTCATCTCGCTACGATGCTTCCTGGAGTTTCAAAATCATGCAATCAAGTGATTGGAGGTTTGAGGTTGTTGATGCCGACAAAAGTTGTGACGTGGATTTGCAATCTCGCACTTGTTCTTGTAGAGAATGACAATTATCTAAGATGCCATGTAAGCATGCATGTGCTTGTGTTGAGAGTAAGTCAATGTCCATCTATGATTTTTGTGATCCATATTATCGGGTTGGGATGTATAGGCAAGCTTATCAAGGTACCATTAACCCTATACCTAACTACGATCATAATGTGGCCTCTTTTTGATATATCAGGATGATGTCATTCATGCTTTGAATGTACGACCTCAGCCCGAACGCAGGAGGGAAAAAAGAATTCCTTCACAAGTTGATGTTGCGGTTAGGCGGTGTAATCGTTGTGGTCGTCGTGGACACAATCGATGTACGTGCAAAGAACGTATCTAGATCACTCATGTATTTTGTTCTTTGGGCATGTGTATTTTTTTTGGTGCCCAAGTGTATTTTGTTTTTGTCTAGGTGTATTTTGCATTTGGTCAATTGTACTTTTTTTTTTGCCGGATGATGACTTTTGATCAATTAGTACCAGTTATTTTTAAATTAGTACCATTTATTATTCTATTCAGTACCAATTATTGATAAATTAATACCTGCTTTGTAGAAAGTACGAAAAAAAGGATTACTTCAAATTTGGTCATTTTCAAAATTAGTACATGTCATAGAGTAAGGCAGTACCTGTTTTGTGCTGTTGTAGTACCGGATATCGGGTCTGTAGTACCACTTAAATTTGGTTAATTATTACTAAGGGGCAAAAATGAGTGCTGCCCAGGTGTTAGCGGCGCTAAGGCTAGGATGTTAGCGCCGCTAGCTTTTCTTAGCGATGGGCAGAGACTGGGAGGCTTTCTAGGTTAGCACCGCTAACACACCTTAGCGGCGCTATGGTCTGAGCAGGAACATTTTCAATTTCAGGTATTGCATATAAGAATAACAGGTACTAATTCAAGAAAAACAGGTACCAAAAGTGTATTAAGTATTGTTTTTCCATTAATGCGTTGAGTTCGTGACCAATTTACGATTAAACTTATTTAACATAATTTTTAATGTCATATAAACTAATATGAGAGATCATGGATGAACATCATTTCGACCGATATTCGGTGTTTGTATGTGAAGTGAATAAGATTCACCCGGGCTCCTTCAACTCGAACCGGCCTCCGTACCTGCAGAACCCAATGCCGGGGGTGGCCCCGACGTCGGGCCTCCGATGCCTAAGTCAGTGCTCGGATCAAGAGAGAGATAAAGTGTAGTAATGGAATGAGGAGAGAATGAGAGAATGAGGTACCTTGGCCCCCTTTTATAGGGGGAGTGTACCTTTTGGGCCTAAGTTGGGCTTAGATGTCTTAGTGGGCTTATCTTCCAATATGTATCCGCTTTATCCATTAAACCGGGTCTAGTATAATATCCTATATCATCTAGTCCCCCCACTCTGGTCGAGTAAGCATAACTCGATCCAAGAGTGAAAGGCCTCTTCGAGTTGTTTTCTTCAACTTGCCACTAAGATCGAGCATCGAGAGTCGAATAACCATTGAATAATCACTGAAATATCCTCCAAATGAGCTTTGAGATCTCAAGATCAAAAACCCAAAGACCACGGAGGTCGGAAACCGAATGATCTGATGTCGGGGTCGAAAACCGAGAGTCGAGACCGTTGAGGTCGAAAACCGAGAGTCGAGACCACTGAGGTCAAAAATTGAGAATCGAGACCGCAAGTGGTCGAAAACCGAGAGTCGAGACTGCTGAGGTCGAAAATCGAGAGTCGAGACCGTTGAGGTCGAAAACCGAGAGTCGAGACCGTTGAGGTCGAAAACCGAGAGTCGAGACCGTTGAGGTCGAAAACCGAGAATCGAGACCGTTGAGGTCGAAAACCGAGAGTCGGGACCGTTGAGGTCAAAAATCGAGCATCGAGACCGCAAGAGGTCGAAAACTGAAAGTCGAGACCGCTGAGGTCGAAAACGAGAGTCGAGATCGTTGAGGTCGAAAATCGAGCATCGAGATCATTGAGGTCGAAAATCGAGAGTCGAGACCGCTGAGGTCGAAAACTGAGAGTTGAGGCCGTTGAGGTCGAAAATCGAGAATCGAGACCGTTGAGGTCGAAAATCGAGAGTCGGGACCGTTGAGGTCGAAAATCGAGCATCGAGACCGCAAGAGGTCGAAAACTGAAAGTTGAGACCGCTGAGGTAAAAAACTAAGAGTCGAGACCGTTGAGGTCGAAAACCGAGAATCGAGACCGTTGAGTTCGAAAACTGAGAGTCGGGACCGTTGAGGTCGAAAATCGAGCATCGAGACCGCAAGAGGTCAAAAACCGAGAGTCAAGACCGGTGAGGTCGAAAACCGAGAGTCGAGACCGGTGAGTTCGAAAATCGAGAGTCGAGACCGTTGAGGTTGAAAACCGAGAGTCGAGGCCGTTGAGGTCGAAAATCGAGCATCGAGACCACAAGAGGTTGAAAACCGAGAGTCCAAACCGTTGACCGAAGTCTTGAATTTGAACATTTGAATTTACGTCTGTTATCTTTCGATCACTATGTTCGAGCTCCCTTATACTACCTCGTCCTATCACCCCTCAGTTCAAAGTTTAAGATTCAAGCCTGTTGTATATTCCTTTGAAAATTAAATCACCACCAACCTGCTCAAGCCACAATGAATATACTCGACCCGCCACTGGAGTCGAAAAATCAAGTCGACAAACCAAAATCAACAAACAACCTGCTCAAGCCATAATGAATATACTCGACCCGCCACTGAAGTCGAAAAATCAATTCAACGGAAGCATAATCAAATAAAGCGCAATCAACCTGCTCAAGCCATAATGAATATACTCGACCCGCCACTGGAGTCGAAAAATCAATTCGACAAACCAAAATCAACAAACAACCTGCTCAAGCCATAATGAATATACTCGACCCGCCACTGAAGTCGAAAAATCAATTCGACAGAATCATAATCAAATAAAGCGCAATCAACCTGCTCAAGGCATAATGAATATACTCGACCCGCCACTGGAGTCGAAAAATCAATTCGACAAACAAAAATCAACAAACAACCTGCTCAAGCCATAATGAATATACTCGACCCGCCACTGGAGTCGAAAAATGAATTCGACAAACCATGATCAACAAACAACCTGCTCGAGCAAAAATGAATATATTCGACCCGCCACTGGGGTCGAAAAATAATTTCGATAAAACTATAATCAACAAACAACCTGCTCGAGCAAAAATGAATATACCTGACCCGCCACTGGGATCGAAAAATGAATTCGATAAAACAAGAATCAACAAACAACCAAACCAGGATCAAAAAACAACATGCTCGAGCAAAAATGAATATACTCGACCCGCCACTGGGGTCGAAAAACAATTTCGATAAACCAGAATCATCCACAAGCTGCTCGAGCAAAAATGAATATACTACCTCCCCTTTAAGTCGAAAAATCAATTTGACGAAACCAGAGTCAAATAAAATCGTCGACCTGCCACTGAGATCGAAAACGTCAGATACCACGGAACCAAATCGAATAAAACCATTAACCTGCTTGAGCTATCTGTAATGAGCTCCATCTCGACCTGCCACTGAGGTTAAGGACAGATATGCAATAATACTATATCAAACAGAACCAAGTAGAAATCATTGACCTGCCACTGAGGTCTGCTCGAGCTATCCGTAGAGAGTTCGATGGACCTGCCACACTGAGGTCAGAGGCATAAATAGCACGTAACCAAATCAAGTAAATCTGTTAGCCAACACTAGGATCGACCGCCCAGCCCGGAGGCCTTAGTCATGGTGGATTTTGTCTTCTCTCAACCTGCCACTAGGTTAGGAACAAATGTACAATGATAACAGACCAAATATAATCAAGAAGAAATCATCGACCTGCCTCCGAGGTCTGCTCGAGCTATCCATGTCTTCACGACCCAACACAAGGATCGACCACCCATCCCGGAGGCCTTAATCATGGTGGATTTTATCTTCTCTCAACCTGCCACTAGGTTAGGAACAAATGTACAATAATTCCAGACCAAACAGAACCGAATAGAAATCATCGACCTGCCTCCGAGGTCTGCTCGAACTATCCGTGTCTTCACGACCCAACACTAGGATCGAACACCCAGCCCGGAGGCCTTAGTCATGGTGGATTTTGGCTTCCCTCAACCTGCCACTGGGTTAGGAACAAATATACAATAATACCAGATCAAACAGAACCGAATAGAAATCATCGACCTGCCTCCGAGATCTGCTCGAGCTATCCGTGTCTTCGCACTTGCCCACCCAATCCGAGGGATGTTCGAAACAGGGGGTCAGCCTGCCCATCCCAAGGGGTGTACTAAACAAGTGACCACCCAGCCCGGAGGCCTTAGTCATGGTGGAATTTGTCTTCGGGCACTTGCCGACCCCGAGGGGGCCTATCGAAACAAGCGACCACCCAACCCGGAGGCCTTAGTCATGGTGGATTTTTTTTCTTCAGGCACTTGCCCACCCCGAGGAATGATATAAACAGGCGACCAACCTGCCCACCACAGGGGGTGTTCTAAACAAGCGACCACCCAGCCCGGAGGCCTTAGTCATGGTGGATTGTTTTCTTCGACCTGCCACTGAGGTCAAACAGAAACACATCGAGCACAACAAGATATGATAGCAATTGATCCTCTCCGTTAGTATCATCAAATGTATAATTGCGTCGAACGAGATAAAAAATGTTGAATGTATTTTTCTACCTCCCTTTCCTTGTTGTGCATGGTAACGTGTGCTCGAATTCTTCGACCTGCCACTGAGGTCGAAAAGGAAAACATCGAGTATGACAAGATATAATAACACCCAATCATTTTATTAGTCATCCGAATAATAATCTCAACCATGTCGATATGCATCACAATCTCCTCAACAGTTTGTCCAGAGTACACAAAGAATGACCATAATCCCCTGTCGATTAAACACGACCACCGAACCAGAGTCGAGAATAGCTTTATACCTGAAGGTCGAGAATACCGCTCCAAATTGTCTTACCTTCCCAAAAGAGAATGATTTTTGCCTTTGAGACTGCCACCGGTGATCGACATCATCCATGCTCGTCCCTGCTTGTATAGATCCATGCTCGTCCATTTTGTCCTCGACACTTAACAACTCGTCCACCCCATCTCGTCCGGACTCGGGTTATTTCGTTGTTTCCTCGACAAGAATTCAGAGAAATATCATTATCCACATTATATTCAAGTTATCCTTTTTGCAATGCTCCACGCAAGAAAAATAAGATATCAAATAAAAGCATCGCCATCTCCTCGATTTAAGACCTTCTCGAGCAATGACATGCATACGAATAATCCATTTCAACAAAGTGCACATTTTCACAAGAAAATTCAAATCAGCGGTTTCAGATATATCAAGAAACTGAATCGTATAATTTCCTCGAATAAATCAAATAATCATCCACAAATAAATCAAATAGCACCTCCTCGAATAAGTCAAACATCTCCACAGATAAATCAAATAGCACCTCCTCGGGTAAATAAAATAATATCTCCTCGAATAATTCAAGTATGGCTACGAATAAATCGGATAATTCTCAAATAAATTAAATATGCTTCACGAATAAATCAAGCAATCTCCTCGAATAAATCAAATAATCCTCCACGCATAAATTCATTAATCGCTCAAGCAAATCAAATATTCCTCCATGCATAAATCAAATAAGTCAAATAATACTTCCACGAGCAAATCAAATACCTCCACAGATAAATCAAATAGCACCTCCTCGAATATCAAATAATCATCCATACATCAATCTCAAAATCGCTCGAGCAAAACAAATAGTCATTCACAAATAAATCCGATAATCGCTTGAGCCATCCATAAATACATCCAATAATCGCACGAGCCAATCAAATAATATCTCGAGCATGCCAATTTTCCAATTTAAATCAAATAATACCTCCCATTCTCACCAATTTAAATCCTCAAATCTCCATATTTAAATTAGTCACATACCTCCGTTGCGAGAACAATATCTCAAATTACCTTACTGTCCATGTTTAATCATCCGGAATTAATCTTGGGCACAAAATAAGCTGAAATGGATGTCTTGGTCACAAAATAAGCTAGACCAGCGAAATGGGCCGCACCCTGAGGCTTTGTGCCGTGAGTAGGGGGTTGGAGTGAAGTGGGCCGCACGCAGGCCGGGAGCTGTTGGAGTTGGGCTGCCAGACGCGGGCCGAAACGCGGGCTGGAGCGCGGGCTGGAGCCTGTGAGGAGGCGGGCTGGGGGCAGCGCGGGCTGGCGTGCGGGCTGCCTTCGGGTTTTTGCAGGCCAGACGCGGCCCGCGCGCTGGGATGGAGCAGAGCTGGGCTGCGGGATTTCTTGTTGGGCTGCTGGAACGGGCCACACGTTGGGCCTCTTGCACTGTGAATCTCGCTGGGCTGAAGTGAGGGCTTCTCGCTGGGCTGAGAGGCGTCGGGCTCATGAGAGCAAGATCCGTACCTGAGCTGCGTGAAGAGTAGATGCAGGAGCAGCTCGCCGGAAAATGCCGCCGACCGAGGCTCGTCGACTCTGACAAAAATAACCAGTTGTGGACGCGCCTAGACGAGGAGAATCTGATGGTGCGGTTGGTTCGAAGCGACTCGCCAGAAATCGCCGGGAAATCAGGAGAGAAGACCGGAGGTTTGACCAATTTTTTTGTTAGATCCAAGAACTTTGACCGACAAATCGATACCCCTCCCGGAAGAATTTTTGTACGAAATTTCAAGGGTAGAACGAGAAAGAGTTCCGATCGGATGATTTTTTGCAGCGGCCGACGGCGGAGGAGGCGGCGGCGGACGGCGGCGCCCAGCGGAGGTGATGATCTGGAAACTCGCCTCGACGAGAGGACTCCTGTGGTACCCTCGGATATTTCACAGCCTTCCCGGATAATCGAGAAAATGCATTTGAATGCCCGATTTTGACTGATTTCATGCTAGATCTGGAAACTTTGACCGCGAAATTGAAAGCCTTCCCGGAGGAATTTTTGCACAAAATTTTAAGGATAGATTCACCTTGAGAATATCTATCCGATGACGTAGATGATTTTCAGATCGGAGCACGTTTTCTGGCGGCCGGCGGTGGAGGTGGTGGCCGGCAGTGGCGATGGCCGGTGGAGAAGAAGGAGTTTTTTGAATTTTTTCAGTCGGAACTCCGCTTGACTTTTTTACAGGTCCCCACAGACGGCGCCAATGAAGTGAATAAGATTCACCCGGGCTCCTTCAACTCGAACCGGCCTCCGTACCTGCAGAACCCAACGCCAGGGGTGGCCCCGACGTCGGGCCTCCGATGCCTAAGTCAGTGCTCGGATCAAGAGAGAGATAAAGTGTAGTAATGGAATGAGGAGAGGATGAGAGAATGAGGTACCTTGGCCCCCTTTTATATGGGGAGTGTACCTTTTGGGCCCAAGTTGGGCTTAGATGTCTTAGTGGGCTTATCTTCCAATATGTATCCGCTTTATCCATTAAACCGGGTCTAGTATAATATCCTATATCAGTATGTGTTCACTAAAAGTGGTACTAAAGACCTGAAATGTGGTACTAATCTACCATAAAGTGGTACTGACTAACTCATGACTAGTACTACTTTTTTTAAATGTTGACCAGAGTTGAAATAATCAATTATCCTTCACAAAAGTAGGTACTGATCGACTGAAAACAGGTACCACGTCTAAGAATATGTGGTACTATTTTGTCTAAACCAGGTACTATCGTAACAATCATGATATTTCTAATCCTTCATGTCTACCATGTCACGTGGATTGTTAACACGTGATTTGGTTGAAAAATATTGGAAGTTAACATCTAGGTAGAAATTGGAGTAGTCATGTATGATGATTCTATGAGATGAAGTGTGTCATTCAATGAAGTGAAGTGTAGTAGTAGTGTTTTCTCATTAGTGTGTAGAGTTCATGACCATTTTACGATTAAACTCACTGAAAAAACATTTTTAAATCTCTTATAAACTAATGTGAGAGTGATCATGGGTCGTATGAACATAATTTTCGACCGATATTCGGTGTTTCTATGTGTTCATTATAAGTGGTACTTAAGGCTCGATATGTAGCGCCTCGTTTTTTTTTAGAAAATCAAAGCATTGTCATCGGTCGACTAAGTTCAAGTCTTGTTGTTTATTTCTTCGTATTTGCTCTTGTTTGACTTATTTGTCATAAATGTTAAATGTGTTTCGTGACTTATTTGCTTAAGTGATTATTTGATTAATTTCTTAAATTGATTATTTGATTATTGGCTTAAGTGATTAGTTGTCTATTTTATTTGCCTATGTGAACATTTGATTAATTGCTTAATTGATTATTTGATTAATTGCCTAAGTGAATTATGTGATTATGTGACTTATTTTCTAAGTGAATATGTGTTTTTATGATTAATTTTATTTGTTGTCCAATTTGCCTAAGTCTTGTTATTTTTGCGTTTTACTGTTATTTTTGTGTGTGTGTTTTATTGCCTAGTATTAGAACTCCCAGCCCAAGAACCAGTCGCATCTCATCCCCAACGGTGCCCCTCTTTCTCGACCTCATCACCTCCATTAAATCTGGCTACGCAGTTCCGATCAGGTTTGCGCTATTTAAGGGATGGAGAGCAAGAACCGCACATAAAATTCCACCATCTCCATTTTCATCCCTTTTAGAAATTAAGAGAACTCCTTAAAATGCCAGCAAAATTCGAGAGCTAACCATTTCCGGCGACCTATGCAACGGGTCGCCAGTGACAAAGAAACCTCCGGCGAAAAGATTTGAGCGCGCCCGAGCCGCGACCTTGAGTCACAAATTCTCTCTCTCCGTTCCAACGTCACATCGTCCGTGAGTCTCATCGGTGTTTTGAGACGTTCCGGTGAGTTCGAGTGCACGTCCGACTGCCAGCGACGAGAACCATTCCTGACGGCTGGAATTAGAGTCCACGGCGACAGAAGATCGGGGCGATCGACAGTGCGACAAGGAGCCTTAGTCTCAAGCCGATCTTCGAACTCTGACCTCGGGCCATCCGACGAACTCCGATCGAGCCACCTGACGTTAGGAATGTTGGGACATATGAGGATCTCGATATGCACAAATCACGGACAAACATTCAAAATAAACCTATGCGCAGCGGATCTAAAGGTTTGATGAAGAAAACTTACTGCTTAAAATTTATGTAGATCTGGCTGGCCCGAACAGTTGACCGCAAATCAAATCTTCTCGAAATCGAACAAACTTGACCAATCGAGAAAGCTGACGTCACGGCGTTGACCGATCGGAAAACGGAGGTCTCACGCGCTCTCACGCGCTCGTGTAAGTTCCGGCAGCTGCTCCCTTCCGGCGACGCGTGGCGGCGGCTGGCGGCGATCTCGACGGCGATCTCTTCGTCTCGTCGTACTGGTCGTCGTGGTATGGTCACTTGCTGGTTTTGGTCTCCAGTTTGGATGTATGATAGATCTGATTGGAATCCCGTATATACCTTAAGATCTTCTACTGTATTCCCAAACAGCTATCTAGATCTTGTATCAGTGGAGCACAAGAAATAGAAC
>CACSLK010027752.1:12532486-12545184 GCA_902706635.1 Striga hermonthica | reverse complement strand
TTTTTCGATAGATAGTCTCATTCATCATAAATAAAAAACATACAACATTTTGAATACAACCCAAAAAGACTCCTAAGCTGAAACAAAAGAGAACCACTTACTGGTGGGCTAAAATACAAATAAATCCACTAGAAACTCAAGCAGCTAATAATGTAACTGAAACTCGAGCTCCTAACTCAATAACATAAGAATAATATAAATAAACAACAACTAGAATTTCACTGATCCATAAGACCCTAGACCATCCAGCTACTGTCTTCTCACCTCCTGTTATATCTGTCGGTTGACCTCCCTAAACTCCCTCCATTCTTTAACTGCGGTTTCTACTGTGAAGGGGGTCGACCTTTGTTGGTTTTAAAAAACCCAATGATTTCTACACTTCCAAGCCACCATAAAATATATGTAAAGACTTAGATACGGGCTTCAGAAGTCTCATTTTGCTTAGCCCAGAGATGTGCCACCACCAGTCTTTAAAAGTGTCAAACTCTTTTGGTCCTTCCCAACTGACTGCAGCCATTCTCCATACCAGCTTTGCATTGGGGCAAGTCAATAGAGCATGCTTCACTGTTTCCTCAGCCAGTCCACACACTTTGCAAATAGGATCAACATCCATACCTCTCTTTCTTAGGTTTACTCCCACGGGTAAGATACCATTGACACACTTCCACAAGAAGTGTTTAATCTTACCTTTAATTTTTAATTTCCAAAATCTGTTTCTGGCCCTCTAATCCTTACTAAAAGTAGAGCTGCTTTGTGCTTTATCCATCCCAAGGAGATTCTGTTTAATGAGAAGGTTATATGTGTTAGATACAGAAAATTTACCTTTTTTATCTTGGTTCCAAATCCATTAATCCTCCTCCTCAGGATTGAGTGTGCTTATTTTCAAGATGGCAGTGCAGTCTTCATCAGAGAATTTTCCTTGAGAATATGTTCATCCCAGTTTCTTCCATCATGTGTGAGAAGCTGACTGACCCAAATTAAATTACCACATTCCCCTGGTTTAAATCTCAGTCTGTTACCTGAGATATTTGGCACCCAAAAATTCTCCAGAATTCTTGTCTTCTTCCCATTATGAATAACAGACTACATCCATTTCCCACATTTATCTCAAACTTTCAGCCATGAGTTCCAGAGCCATGACACATTCTCTCCTTGATGCTGCAAAAATAAATGAGTCATGGTAGTACCTTGATTTAATTATTCTACTTACCAGAACCTGGGGTTGGGTAAGGAGTCTCCAAATCTTTTTTGATAAGAGAGATTCATTAAATAGTTAAATATCTTGGAAGCCAAGACCACCATGAGGTTTTGGAAGAGTCATTGGTCCCAGGCTTTCAAGTGTATCCCTCTCCGCATATTATCTCCCTTGCTCCACCAGAATTCTGCACAAATACCAGTTATCTCCTTGCACAGGCCTACATGAAGTAAAAAGCATGACATTTATCACAATTTTAATTAGTACTTCCTTACCTGCTGAGGAGAGCCATTTATTTTTCCAACTCAGGATTCTGCTTTTAACAACTGATATAACATAACTGAAAGCATCTTTTTTTGATATACCAATACCTAGTGGAAGGCCCAAATATCTGGATGAGAATTGCAGTTTAATGCCATAAGAGCTTGGCAGCACTGCTCTTGGACCTCTAAGGGAGTATTCTTGTTGAAGAATATTGATGATTTCTCTAAATTGACCAGTTGTCCTGTAAAATGGTTGTAGTCTTGCAGTATTTTTGGAGAAGCTTATGAGCTTGAAAGAGTTCAACTTTACAGAAAATTAGAAGATCATCTGCAAATAAAAGATAAGTAAGCTCTGGTCCATCTCTTGCAATCATTAACCCTTTGAAACCACCTCGCGTAGACTCTGAGATCAATCTAGCAGACAACAACTTAGATACCAAAATAAATAAATAAGGGGACAGTGGATCCCCCTGTCTCACACTTCTTGAGGCTGCTGTAAATCCATAATGTTTTCTATGTAAATTGAAATAGAATGTGGGTGCTGTGATCCATGCCATGATCCATTTAACAAAAGTTGGGTGAAAACCAATTTTTAACATGGTTAATTGGATACTTTTCCACTCTAGCCTGTAAAAAGCCTTAACCATGTCAAGTTTTAGTGCCATAAAATATTTTTTGCCACTTATATGTCTATTGAGGAAGTGCAGAGCTTCATGTGCTATAACCACATTGTCTAGTAGCTGTCTGCCAGGCAGAAAGGCTGACTGATTTTTAGATATGCAGTTTGGCAAGCAATACCTTAATCTTGAAGCAAGGATTTTAGATATTATCTTATAAAATACAGCACATAGGCTTATATGCCTGAATTGAGAGATTGATGTAGGGTTTTCACATTTTGGAATGAGTGCAACAAGAGTATGTTTCCAATACCTGAGCATTTGTCCTGATGTGAAGAAACTCTGAACTGTTGCACAAATATCTTCTTTTACTATTGGCCAAAAGTGCTGGTAGAAGAGTGCTGACATGCCATCCTCCCCTGGGGCTTTGTGAGGATTCATACTGAATAGGGCTTTCCTCTCATCCTCAAGTACTGGAGAAATCAGTTCTGCGTTCATACTTTCAGAGATGCTGTTTGGAATGAGTTGCAGCATAGTCTGACCATGAGTAGAGCCTTGAGATGTGTAGAGATTTGAGTAGTATCACTGATTATTCTTTCAATCTCTTTCTGGTCTTCACAGAGGACATTATTTTCATTCAGCAGTCTTTCAATTGTATTGATTTTCCTTCTTTGGCGGGTGTAGGCATGGAAGAACTTTGTGTTCTTGTCCCCCTCCTTGAGCCAAAGGATCCTTGCCTTTTGTTGCCAATAAATCTCCTCAAATCAATGTGCTTCCTCCAGCTCTTTTTTTAGCTTGCCCCATTCAGCCCAGTTCCTCTCCCCTCCTTCTTTCCTTATTTGTTCAAGTGTCAATGTCAATGAGGATATTTTTTATTCTTACTTTGTTCTCTGAAGTGCTTGCTCCACATTAGAAGGGTTGCTCTTGCTTTTTTGATCTTCTCTTTAACAATATACATAGGGGTACCAGTGCAGTTAGAGTTCCAAGCTTCTTATACCACCTTCTGCAAACCTTCTGGTTTTAGCCATCTTCTATCAAACTGAAATCTCTTTCCTTTGAATTGAGTTTGTTGCTTAGATTTGAGAATAAGCATATGATGGCCTGAAGCACTCCTATATTGGCTGACTGTATGAGCATTAGGATAGGAGACTAACCATTCAAGTGAAGCAAATGCCCTGTCTCTTCCACAAATCCTTCTCCTTCTCTGTTATTGCCCCAGGTGAAGTGATAGCCTGAATTATTGACTTCTTGCATTCCCATTTCAGATACAAATGTTCTGAACCCATTGAAACTGTTTGCTGCTCTTGGTCTGCCACCATTTTTATATGAAATTTGAAAGAGGTCATTCCAGTCCCCTGCTATGCACCAACTTTCACCCCACTCCTCTTTTTCAACAAGTAGAATGGCCCATTGTGTTTCTCTTTCTTGCTTCAGAGAGCTGAGATAAACAAAAATAAACCAGACAATAGAGCTACCAGAACTGGGTATATAATTGACAGCAAGAAAGAAAAAATGTACACTTGAACAATTTGAGTTTTATCATCCCACAAAAGCAAAAGACCTCCACTGCAGCCTCTAGGATCCATAATGTAGTTTCTAGTGCCAAAGCCCATCATTTTACAAACGGAAAGGGTGAATATTTGAGATTTTTTAACTTCAAGTATGAAAATAAAATTAGGGTGATGGCATCTGATTGCCTCCTTTAACTTGGAAACTGTAGAAGGCCCACCCAAACCTCTACAATTCCACAACAAGGCATTCATTTGTACTCTGAGGGCCCATTAGGGTTGGCTGATTGGTTGGAAAAAGTGTGTATTTTATATATTTATTAGCGTATTTTTATATGCTAAATTTTATCGCACTTATATTTTTTTTCTACTTAATTATTATTTGGATGAATTCATGTGTTTTGATATTTTTATGCTTAATATTCAATGTGCTGGGACATATTTTATGCCCGTCTTATTACTTATAAATGTTGGATTATATAAGTGGCCTAGTTTGGATTTTTGGTTGTTGGGACATGTTTTATTATGGCTGATGGCTTTTAATTGAAATAAAAAAAAAATTATTCTTGTAGGGAGATATTGGAGGCAAGAGAAAATTAATTTGATCAAGATTTAATTACCATCAAAGGGTGATACAATTGGAGTGCTGAAGAGTCTTTGGAGAGAACAATTACTTGAGGAGGATTTATTAAAAAAAAAAAAAAAGAAAGAAAAAGACTCCACATACCCACGCAGCATACATATATTTTGGGAGCTGCCAAACACATACGCGAAGAGCAGAGAGGAAAAAAGAGCCGCCACGCAATAGGGACAAAGGAAATAAAAGAAGAGCAGCGGACATAGTAAACAGAAAAAGGAACCCGATCAATGGCGGAGGGAGGCCGCACCCGCACACGAGGGAGATAATTAATCTCTCTCTTTTATCTTTTTATTTTTATTTAGCATGTTAGGCTAGTTTTTATTTTTAGTTCCGGGGAAGTTGAACCCTACGACTTGATGATGTTTGATTAATTTATGGTTGATTATTGAGTTATCTTTTTGGAATTGTTTGTGTTATTTTGAATAATTAACCATGATGTGTTGAGTCTTGTTTAGATTGATCACCTAGATTAGGCTTTACATGTCTACACCTGAATTAGGCCTTCAATCTGTAATTGTTGATGTGTTTAATTCTTAAGTGGTATCCGGAAGATGGTAACTACCGGGGATAACACGACCTATTTAAGTGAACGAACGCGGTTGAGTTCACTACTTAGTCTAGCCTATTTTTCTAATTCGTAAAGTGGCTGATTGTATTCACTCTAAGAAGCGTTTTCTAGACTGTACAAGAAGTCAGGTCTAGTCGTAGAGCATTTCGCGGTTAGATTATAAATAAGGAAAAATTCGGGTAACAGACCGTGTCGTTGCCTAGGGCTAGTAATTTCATAAGATAACGAGACATGATACCAAAGTTGATTAAACGAGTCAGTCGAGGGTGTAGACGGAACTGTGAACTAGAAAATTCTCTAATTTATTTATTTTATTTTTATTTCCTTGCTTTATATTTTTAGTATTTTAGTTAGTTTAGTTATTAATTCAAATCCCCCCCTCTTTTATCGCTTTTATATTTCAATTAATACGAGAAAATTCACGATTCGATTCACACTCCCTGTGGGATCGACTCTTGCTCACCACTACTACTAGTTAGTAGAGGTTAGTTAAGGAAAATATAAATCATAATTTTGCCGCGTTGCGATGCGCGGTCAAATTTTGGCGCCGTTGCCGGGGAGTGTCGTTATTAAATTGTGTTTTTTAGTACTAATTGAATTATTTTATTTTATCTTTTTAGGATTTTATTTCTATCAACTTTTACCCCTCTATTTTTCTTTGTTTTTGTTTTCTTGCAGAATATTGGGTCCCCTCATACTCTGCTGGAAAGAATGTTCACCCCCATACTCGTGGGATTGACTAATCTTTGGTGCTTTTGATCGAGCTTGGTGAAAAATTTCCGAGATGGCAGCCTATTATCACGACTTTTATACCCACCAAGCACCTTACCAGTATGAGAGAGAGATACAAGGCCCGTGGATTGGAGATCGAGGCATAAAACGACCTATTGGTTGGCGAAGGGACGGGCAAGACTACTTCTATACCGATGAGTATGGATATCGCTTGAGAGAGCACTCGGACTCTTTCTATGGGTACTCCGAGCCACCAATTGCACGAGATCCCAGCCCATCGCTCGAGGATATGATTGAGGCATTGGCGTTGAACTCGTTGAAATTTCGGCAAGAGTACTGCGAGCCATTAATTGAAAGAGATCCTGGTCCCTCACTTGAGGATATGATTATGGGGTTGACGACTCACACCCTTAACTTTCAGCAAAGTGTTTGATATAGCCATAATGGACAGGTTGGCTCGAGGGCCTTAACCCTAAAACTAGGAACTGGCAAATACCTCGACGTCGGCTCATTAAGGTGTTCAGAATAATCTTTGCGGAATCGACCTACAGCAAACCGAGAACTAATAACACCCCGCACATACTCCGAGGTCGACTGTACTCAAGTCGACCTGGCGAAGTCGACCGCAATAAGATCAGTATGCTCTAACTACGATCAGAATCTAGAGGGAATTATCCTTGTTCGAGGTCGACTCCTCACATGTCGACCTAATACACATGACGATGACCCCACATAACGTTCCTCATGAACCTGCTGGTACTTCAAAGGGATAAGAAGAATCTAGAAGGTGACTCAGCGAGAGGAGAGACGAATCGGCCAGGGCAATTTGGACCTCTCAGGACCACCGATCTAGGGCATTTCGGGTACATCAGGTAATTTCCCTCCTATAAAAGGGAGAAGAGGTAGCCCTAAAACCCCAACTCCCATTCATTCCATATTCTCCTCCATTGCTGCTGCTTCCTCAGAGCAGTCCCTCATTCTGTTCACATACTGACTTGAGCGTCGGAGGCTCTACGCTGGAAACTCCTCCGGCGTTGAGTTCTTGCAGGTGTCCCCGCGGTCCAGTTGCAGTTTAGAAGCCGTCAAGTCGGATCTGAGTTCACCCTCACCGGTTCGCTCCAGATCTGAGCCTATTCTCATCAGATTGCCCCGGATCTGGAAAGAGACCCATCAGTGTTGAAGAGAGCATCGAGAGCCAAGGACTGCGCATAAGGAATGTGCAAGGTCAAATGAGCCAATTGGCAAAACAAATGGACCGACTAGTATGTCGGCTCGAAATGAGTCCAATGAGCTCGAGCGCCACCCATTCGTGCAGCGTTGACCTCGAGGAACTTGAAGAGTGCACATACGAGTCGGAGAACGCAAAAATCACGAATATAGAGAAAACGGAGTCGAAACAGCCCGGTACGGGGGTGCCCCATACTCAGCCTGTTGCGCCCCGTACTCAACCTGCTGTAGCGAAAAGCGTACCGTTCTCCCTGCTCTTGTGCCGGTAGAAGCTGAACTGTGTCTTATGTATTCTAATATGAAGTGGGTTTTGAGCAAGTGTGCACTGAAGCATGTCTTGGGCCTTGATATACCTTCTCTTGAGATGATCGAGCAAAATGAAAGGTGTAAGTGGGAGTTAAATGAGACGATGACTGTGATTGATCACGGGCTGCTACATATTCTTGAGGGACCAGCTCCATGGAGGAAAGATCCGGTGAAGCACCCAACACCGGAAAGAGTAGGTGTGGTAAGTTATGGCGTGGTGAGATTTGTGGCTCCCTTAAGGCCACCTCCGAACTCGCCATGGATCCTTTGAGGAAATGGAGCAATAAGTCGGGCCAACGACAATAAAAAGAGGCGCTTGTTGGGAGACAACCCAATGGTGTGCGTGATTTGGCGACTTCATCTGCATTTATTAAGGTGAACTCGTTTCTTTTACCTCCGTTTTTGTTCTTTTGTGTGTATTTGGGTGTGATGATATATGCGAACTCTAAGTTTGGGGAGGTTTTCCTTGGTGAGCATTCATGTTTATTATGTCATTATATTTTTGCCCCTTAGAGTTTGAGTCTTAGATTAATATGCATGATTTATTTGTCTTGTGGGAGCATGAGATTGCATGTACGTGGAATTTTACGATGATGACATGAGAGTCGATTTGGATTTATTGTGCTAGTTTAAATGGCTTGAGTTGATTTTATTTGGTTAAATTCTTAAGGTGTTTTTATTTTGGGGACAAAGACATGATGGTTGATATTTTTGTGACTTATTGTGGTGAGTTAGTTTTGAGACGATTTGTATTGTTGAGATGTGCTTGTGATTGCTTTAATCAATGTTGATTAAGTTTGGGGACTTGAAGTTGAAAGTTGGGGTTTCTATGTCTCATAGTCGAAAAAAAAAATAATGAGGATGGAGAAATAATTGGTGGAGTTGAAAAGCCATTTGGCACAAAAAAAAAAGTCATGGGCTGCAACAGCTGCCAATCCGTGGGGGCTCTAGTGTACAAATCCAATAATTTCTGTATCTAGACGAGCACGAAAGGCTAAAACTACCGGGTTGTGACGGAGCTGTCGTTCCCTACTTGAAAGAAAAAAAAAAGAGAGAATAAAAAAAAAAAGAAAACAAATAAAAAAAAGTATGGAGAATGAGACATTTAGACTTCGGCTAGAAATGGATAAAAACTAGACTTGTTAGCAAAGAGAGGGGTGTCATTAGTTGCATTGATCGGTACATTCGTTATAGAGATTGACAAACTATGGTGGTCATTTGAATTGATACTTGATGTGTTTGCGTTCTTAGAATAATTTCGTCTTGAGTCCAAATAAATTAATTTGAGTCGTTTGAACTATGCACTTATGTGAGATTTGTGAGGCCCTGAGCAAAGTTACACGTACTTGTTTTCTTATCCATTTATGTGCTTATAGTTCTAAGTTTGCTTGGGGACAAGCAACAATTTAAGTTTGGGGAGATTTGATTGGTCAGAAAAAGTGTGTATTTTATATATTTATTAGCGTATTTTTATATGCTAAATTTTATCGCACTTATATATTTTTCTACTTAATTATTATTTGGATGAATTCATGTGTTTTGATATTTTTATGCTTAATATTCAATGTGTTGGGACATATTTTCTGCCCGTCTTATTACTTAAAAATGTCGGATTATATAAGTGGCCTAGTTTGGATTTTTGGTTGTTGGGACATGTTTTATTATGGCTGATGGCTTTTAATTGAAATAAAAAAAAAAAAATAAATTATTCTTGTAGGGAGATATTGGAGGCAAGAGAAAATTAATTTGACCAAGATTTAATTACCATCAAAGGGTGATACAATTGGAGTGCTTAAGAGTCTTTGGAGAGAACAATTACTTGAGAAGGATTTATTAAAAAAAAAAAGACTCCACATACCCACGCAGAATACATATATTTTGGGACCTGCCAAACACATACGCGAAGAGCAGAGAGGAAAAAAGAGCCGCCACGCAATAGGGACAAAGGAAATAAAAGAAGAGCAGCGAACAGAGTAAACAGAAAAAGGAACCCGATCAATCGCGGAGAGAGGCCGCACCCGCACACGAGGGAGATAATTAATCTCTCTCTTTTATCTTTTTATTTTTATTTATCATGTAAGGCTAGTTTTTATTTTTAGTTTCGGGGAATTTGAACCCTACGACTTGATGATGTTTGATTAATTTATGGTTGATTATTGAGTTATCTTTTTGGAATTGTTTGTGTTATTTTGAATAATTAACCATGATGTGTTGAGTCTTGTTTAGATTGATCACCTAGATTAGGCTTTACATGTCTACACCTGAATTAGGCCTTCAATCCGTAATTGTTGATGTGTTTAATTCGTAAGTGGTATCCGGAAGATGGTAACTACCGGGGATAACACGGCCTATTTAAGTGAACGAACGCGGTTGAGTTCACTACTTAGTCTAGCCTATTTTTCTAATTCGTAAAGCGGCTGATTGTATTAAATGTAAGAAGCGTTTTCTAGACTGTACAAGAAGTCAGGTCTAATCGTAGAGCGTCTCGCGGTTAGATTAAAAATGAGGAAAAATTCGGGTAACAGACCGTGTTGTTGCCTAGGGCTAGTAATTTCATAAGATAACGAGATTTGATACCAAAGTTGATTAGACGAGTCAGTCGAGGGTGTAGGCGGAACTATGAACTAGAAAATTATCTAATTTATTTATTTTATTTTTATTTCCTTGCTTTATATTTTTAGGATTTTAGTTAGTTTAGTTATTAATTCAAA
The DNA here is from genome assembly GCA_902706635.1 of Striga hermonthica. NCBI lineage: Eukaryota > Viridiplantae > Streptophyta > Magnoliopsida > Lamiales > Orobanchaceae > Striga > Striga hermonthica. The sequence goes on along the minus strand of CACSLK010027752.1, from coordinate 12,535,417 downwards.
TCCCCCCCCCCTCTTTTATCGCTTTTATATTTCAATTAATACGAGAAAATTCACGATTCGATTCACATTCTCTGTGGGATCGACTCTTGCTCACCACTACTACTAGTTAGTAGAGGTTAGTTAAGGAAAAGATAAATTATAATTTTGCCGCGTTGCAACGCGCGGTCATTGGCCCTCTCCACTTTTTCCAATTCAAGTTTTGGTTTTTTACCTTTTTTCCAGTGCTTGCAGTGGTGTAATTTAAGTAGTTTGAATAATGACTTGATCTTCTCTTATTCTCTTTGCTGAGGTAGTTCCAGTTGTTGAAGTGGTATTTGAATTCCTTGATAGCCTTCCTTTCATTGTTTTAGCTCTTTTCCAGGTTTTCCTTGAAGTTGATTTCTGTTGAGTTCTCAGAGTTTTGTTCTCCATGGGGATTGAGTAGACTCCCAAGGCTTCTTTTCCTACTGATTCCTCTAGAGCCATATCAGTGATTTCATAGATTGTGGTGAAGAGAGTTGTTACTGGAACTTGATGAAGTGAGGCGCTATCTAATATCTCTTATTCCTTTGGCAGTGATTGAGGCTCTTTTGTTTTCTCTGATATAAATAGAGCTTCTGATGTTGTTGAGTAATACCATCCTTTTGTATCTCAGTGTTTGAAGCAGGTGAAGATTTAGACCCATTAGTTGAATCCCCTGTGATTGGTTGTACTTCACTTGGGTTTGAGGGTGCCTCCGTGTCTTGCATTGAGGATGAGATGGAGTTGTTTCAGCTATTCCCTTGATAGTTCTCCATAGCTCGTATCCAGTCCCCATATTGTCTTCGAAGATTATTATTAGCAATATCTTCTATTCTTATTGAGCAAGCTTTTTCAATGTGCCCCACATTTCCACAATAAAAGCATAGATTGACTAACCGTTCATATTTAAATTCCACTGTAACTTGCTTCTCCCCATGTCTTATGTTGGCACACCTTGGGAGAGCTTCTTTTAGGTTGACAACACCCAGAATTTTGATGAATCATCTTTCTTGGTTTATTGAGTTCACCACTATTGCATTTATAACTTCTTTGAAGATTCGCCCCACCTTAAGGCCAACTTCAGTGGTTATCCAATTCAACGGGACATTGTGAATTTAAACCCACATTTTCAGATACTCGAAACCTTCATGCTTAGTTGACATACCTTCTTTCCATTCCTGAAGAACCAAATATTGATTTTCGAATAACTAGTTTGTGCCTCCTGCAACTTTCTTCCTGTCATATGCACTCTCGAAAATAAATTGAAAGAAGTTTACTCCCAATTCTCTTACCTCCATTGAGTTCTGAATCTTCCACATCAATCCCATCGCTTTCTTGATACCAACCAGACTTGCCATTTTGTCTCAAATAATTTTCCAGAATAGGCTCTTGTTGCATTCAATATTGCTGACTTTGACATCTTCGTTCCCTAGGTAGATGATCGAAGACTCCTTATTTGAGAGACTGAAGGCCTTGAATCGGCCTATAATTTCCTCAAGAGATCCCATGAACAGGAATTAGGGCAGAGAATAAAAGCCCCAATTCTGAAAGAAACCCTACCACTGGAGAAAAGGATCTACGATTACGAAGATAATACTTAGAAAGAGCTCTGAGATTTCATAAATTGATGAATCATAATTATTGATTGAATGGAGGAAGCCCTTCAACGGGGGAATCGCAGCTCTCTGATGAGAGAATCGCAGCTCTCCGATGAGAGTATCCCATTAAATCTCATTGAGTCTCTAAAGGCATAGTTTTGAGACCCGGACCGGCCCGACAGATCGACATGGAGCCAGAACCGGTCCGAGTGGGCTATTTGGACAGGGCAATAAAGGACCTGGCCAACCCAATCGACCCGGGGCATTGACCCAGTTGGGTCAACCCAGTTGACCCGACTCTTGTATATATTTTTCATTTTTAAAAAATAAAACTATGTATATATATTTATATGATAAATATTTATTATGAAATATACATTATTAATACTTTAATGTACAAATTTTATATACAAAATATTTACTTTTGTTATATATTTGACAAAATACTCTATATATAATTTTAAAAATTTTAAAATTAATTATCCGGTTCAACAATTGACAGGTGACCCGGTGACGGAGACCTGCCCGGGTCGATTCTCGGGCCGGGTTTAAAAACTATGTCTAAAGGGTATGTCTGCATACCAAAAAAAAAAAAAAAAAAAAAAAAAAAAAAAACTCAACATTTTAACTCAATCAATTTTTTTTTAACTCAATCTCACTATCATCAATATTATCAATATAATTAAATAATATCAATTAATCATTCATACACACCACATCAACTTTAATTCACTATTCATGCACTCACATTATTTTAACTATTTATCACTTCAAATCATCTCTCTATTATTTTTGCATCAAATCAATTTTAATTATTTTACATACCCACTAACAACTAACCATACCATATTTTTCTAAATTAACCAAACAAAACCAAAAAATCCAAGAACACCAAAGATTATTATATCCAAACATGCTCTAAGAGGATGTTTATTTATAATTTTTTTTTCAATTCATATTTAATTCATACTCAACATCTAACTCAATTTTAACTCAATCTCACTATCCTCAATAGTATCAGCATAATTAAACAATACAAATCTATCATTTTTATACTTTACATCAATTTTAATTCACTATTCATGAACTCATATAATTTTAACTAATCATTGTTTCACATGATCTCTCTCCTATTTGTTCATCAAATCAACCTTAATTAATTTAATATAAACTATATAAATCTCACTAACAATTAATCATACTACATTTTTCAAAATGAACCTAGTTAAAAAAATCGTTTAGAGCATATATATTTGTATCCAAATACGCCCTAAATCTTTTTTTTTTTCTTATGCACTTCCTACCTACCTTATTCATTCAATATAACTTAAAA
>CACSLK010027752.1:12485524-12501955 GCA_902706635.1 Striga hermonthica | reverse complement strand
TTCCATTTATATTAATTTTGTTGATGTATATTACTACAATTATATAACAAAAAAATGTAAAATTTCAGGTGGGGCCTAGTAATTATGGATCCGCCCCTGGCCGCACACACAACAAATCGTGCAGCGTTGCCGATCACAAGCCAAACTAGCATCGAGAGTTGAACCTTCGCCTTGTAGTCAATCTACATCGATTCGTCGTCCTCCGAAGCTTCTGGTTTCAACGAGAATGAAGCCATCGACATTGCGTTTATGCATTTTCTTTTTTTTTCTTTTTTTCTTTTTTTTTTTTTTTTTTTTTTTGCGTCTCTCTTTCTCTCTGATCTCTATTTGTAAATAGGGATAATAACTCATTTTTTCCAATGATATAATATAGTGCATCTCATGTGTTTAACGAAACATGTGCGTTTTTCTACCGTGTTTTAAAAAATACGCGAAACTCCCTTATATTTAAATAATTGGTGCATGGTTCCTACCTTCTGTCCAACTCAACGTCGTGTGTAACACACCTTCTATACCTGCGAAAATTATTCAGTTTTTTATAAGAGGTAAATATATCCACATGAATGTCAATATATATTAAATCTTATTAGATCTTACACTAATACTTGAGTGGTGTGACGGTGACAATGATTGCCTCTTTGGAGGTCCCAGGTTTGAACCTCATGGGAAACAATATATTTTCAAGCTAATTTATCGTGAAAATTTCAAAATATCGTGATATATTCAATTTATCATAAATATATATAAAATATTCGGAGGGTATAACAAGATTTTTTTTTAAAAAATCCGTTAACAAAAAAATGAAAAAAGGAGCGTGTTCATCGATTAGTTTTATAAGGGGGTGTCGCGCAATTTTTAAAACACGAGCACATTTCGTAAAGGGGTTTAGTGAAATTTCTCCTTAATTTGCTTGGTTTTAGGTTCTAGTTCTGCATAGTATCAAATACAGAAGATAAAAAATAAAAATTGAAGATTTTATATTTTCTATAATAAGCAAATAACCTTTAATTATGTTTTATCTACACCTGTTCATTTTATTTTAATTAATAAATATCATTTCATATTTGATTTCATTGCATGTAAAAATTCTCTCCCATGAAATCGATATATTTCCCTTTGATTTATATGAATTTTGATTCTAATTCCAGTGATCTTCACCGTTTTCTTACAGCTTCGGATAATTTCAGTGTTTTTCCCCTTTCGTAGTTCTTTTCCCCTTGTTTTTCTGTCTAATTTCGCGATTAGGGTTTCTTATAATGGTTGAAAGCTCACATATCAATCAAGATGATGATCTATATGATCATTAAAAGCTTTTTTCCTCTCGGACTGATAAGCGAAAGTGGTAGACATTGCACCAGCTGACATTCGAATCAGTGACGATGAATGTCAAAGAAGCCTATTTGGTAAGGTTATAGGAGACCGCCCAGCTAGTTGGATTGGAATAAGGCGTGCTATGTCCCCAAATATGGAAGCCCAATCAAACCATGGAAGTCAAGGAGCTTACCCAAACTATTTCTAATTCATTTTCCAAAATCTAGACGACAAGAAGAAAGTGGCGGCGGGAACTAACTGGAGCTTTGAAAACCAATACTTTATTCTCTGGGAATGGACTAGTGGAATCTCTAGCAAGAACCCGAGTTTTCAGGAGCTTAACCTCTGGGTGCAGGTTCACAACATTCCCCTAAATTGGCTCAGCTCTGAAGTGGGATTTAAGATAGACAAAGCATTCAAGAGCATTAAGAATGTTGTGCTAGGAATGATATGCAATCATGGGGGGAAGCTCTTGCGCTTATTGGTTACTTTGAACATTGAGGAACCCATTCCAAGAATTCTTAATATTCGTTTGTGATATGGTCCGAGATCGGCGGCTCAGGTCTTATGATGGCTTCTCCCCGGTTATCACGTTGGTTCACCTGATTCGGTTCGGTCCAAGCTTGAATGTTCGTCGGTACCTGAAAGAGCATAGGAATTACTCCGGTGCAAGACCCTCCGACGCCCAAGTTAGAATCTCGGATTTAGAGAGAATAGTGTGTATTGATTGAAACAGTAATGGAATTAATTAGATCTTACCTTCTAACTGTGGAATTTACCATTTATATAGTGATTAGTTGGGCGACTTTCCTCTCGGGACCGTTCGTCCCTCAATGCCCATTGACTGAGTAATCAACGCCCGATAATTCAGGGGTCGAAGCTTGACTCTTCGGACTGATCGGATCTCGGTCGAGCACCCTGTCTCTGGTCGATGCTAGGGCCCAGGTTCGACCCTGGTTGATGCTTAGGGTTAAGGGTCAAGTGTCGAGGGTCGAGGGTTAAAGGCTTGGGGTTGGGGGTCGAGGGTTAAGGGCCGAGGTCTTAGGGTTGGGGGTCGAAGGTTAAAGGCTTGGGGTTGGGGGTCGAGGGTCAAAGGTCGAGGGTCAAGGGCCGAGGTCTTAAGATTGGGGGTTGAAGGTCAAAGGTCGAGGGTCGAACCGGTCGACCCTTGGATCTTCTCGGTTTGTACCTTAGATTTTATTCTACCCCGATTTCCTTGGTCTCAACACGTTAGGCCGAATCGGTACTAATATCCATATCAGTTTGGGTGACCAAATTGTCAATATTATGTTTAAGTATGAAAAGCTCTTGAATCTCTGTCACTATTGTGGAAAGATAGGCCATTTGGATTGTGGTTGTGCCAAGAAGATGAAGGACGTTACTAATAACTCAATGAAAGAGGGACAGTACAGTGATTGGCTGAAGGCTGCAAAGGGTCAACGATGGTCTCCTGGCAATTTCTCTGGCACTAGGTCATCTCCTCCGAGGGAGTCTCTTTCAATGGCAGAGAATACTACAACTCAAGATATCTCATCAAATCTACCTGACAACAGCAACCAACTAATCCAAATTCAAGAGGATACATTATCTCCTGCTAAATCAGTAGCTACCACATCACTTGTCTCAGCTACCCAAATCCCTACTTCAGAGGAAGACATAGTGGATAACAATCTTCAGATAGTTGAATCATCAGGTATGGAAGTTGAGAGAGAAGTTCCAGCCTTACAATTCTCTATCTATGCAAGAACACCACTTGGCTCACAAAGCTCAATCTCTTAAAACATGTAAAAGGGTAAGAAGCAACAAAGGCAGATTGTAGAGAGCTTCAGAACCACCTCTCATTATTGATCAATTGTTGAAGGGTAAAGGATTAGAGTTGAGAATGAACCAGAAAAGGCATCAAGTGAAGCTGCTAATACCAACCAGGTTCAATCTAAAAAACTCAAAGCAAAGTCTGAAAGGGTGGGGGTTACCAGCCTGGAGTAGTACCATCAAGACCAATGTTAGCTATGGTGTGGAATTGTAGAGGGCTGGGTGGGCCTTCTACAATTTTCCCAAATCAGAGAGTTGTTAAGAACTCACCATCCAAATTTTCTGTTCTTGTCTGAAACCAAAAAGCAAAATGCATTTGTTAAATCTGTCTATAAAAAGTTGGGTTATGATATTAGAATGGTTGTAGTAGATCCAGTAGGTCTTAGTGGTGGGTTGGTATTGTGTTTGGATTCTAATGTTATTGTACATAATATTCAGTGTAAGGATTTATATATAGTTGTTAATTTTCAAGTCAACTCAGCTATTCTCCAATGGGGAGTTTTTGTTTATTTTAGCCCTTGCAGACTGATCATGGAGGCTCAATGGGAAGAAATGATAATTGACAAACAATTATGGGGTAACACTTGGTTCTCCCTTGGTGATTGGAATGATTTGATTGCCCATTCTGAAAAAGCAAGAGGTCTCACTAGAAATTAGAACAGTTTTCAAGGGTTTCAAAATTTTATCAATGGCATGGAAATGTCAGAAATCAATTTTGAAGGATACACATTCACCTGGTGCAACAACAGAGTTGTTCTTGATCTAGTTGAAGAAAAGCTTGATAGGGCTTTTGGATCTTTGGGCTGGTCACAACAATTCTTTAATGCAGTTGTCCAAAATGTTATCAGGAGTTCATCAAATCACTCGGTTCTTATATTAGATATGGGATTGCAAAGGCAAAAAATGAAGTCTTCATTCTATTTTGACAAATTAGGATAAGCAAAGAGGGTTTCAATGAAGTAGTGAAAAAAGCTTGGCTCATCCCTGTGGAAGGCACACCTCTCTTCCAATTGAAGGAAAAAGTCAAGAACACCAGGATTGATTCGCTCATTTGGAGCTCCACTTTCCAGTCTCAACATCAAGTATACATGGCTGAGCTATCTCAAAAGTTGGAGACTTTAAATGCTGACAAAACTGGAGATATTTGGCATGATTAGATCAAGACCAGAAGAGACTTGAATAAGGCTCATTTTCAAGAAGATCTTTACTGGCAGCAGAAGGCAAAACACAAGTGGCTGAGGGAAGGGGATGCCAACACTCGATTCTTTCATGCCTACACCCTTCAAAGGAGAAAGCTCAATTCAATAACAAGATTAGTCTCAGCTCAGGGCAGAGTGTTTTCATCCCAGGAAGACATTGAAAAGCACATTGCTGATTTCTACAGTTCCTTTTTCTCTTCAGAAGGCAGCTGGGGAGGTGATTCTCTTCTTCCTCTCATTTCTCCTTGCATCACTGAAGACATGAACCAATCATTCTCAGAAAAGTGGAGGAGAAAAAAGTCAAGGTGGCATTATTCAGCCTCCAACCAGATATGTCACCTGGTGAGGATGGCATGACTGCTAGATTCTACTAGCATTTTCGGGCCCTTATAAAACCTAATTTATTGAGGGTTGTGCTAAATTTCTTTCAATCAGGTATGATTCTCAAATACTGGAACCATACAGTAATGTCATTGATCCCTAAATGTGACAATCATAAATCATTGAGCCAATTTAGACCAATAATCCTCTGCAGTGTTGTTTATAAAATTATCTCAATAGTTCTGGCTCAAAGACTGAAAGGTTGTCTCAACTCTTGCATAAGTGATTATCAAGCTGCATTCATAGAGGGTAGGCAAATAACAGACAATGTGATCATAGCTCAGGAGGCATTCCATTTTTTAAACATACATTCTATCTGGCTCTAACTACTTTATGGCTCTGAAATTGGATTTGATTAAAGCTTTTGATCGTGTTGAATAGATGTCTGAAGAATATAATGCTCCACATGGGTTTTCACTTTGATTTTGTTAAGCTTATTATGGTCTGTATCTCCACTGCCTCTTTCTCTTTTAAAGTTAATGGCTTTACTAATGGGTTTGTTACCCCATCTCGTGGTATAAGACAGGGGGACTCTTTGTCTCCCTATTTGTTCATCATAGTGGCAGAATTACTCACAACTCTTATTTTGAAATCTATTGCTAATGGTATGCTGAAAGAGATGAAGCTGTCCAGAAATGGACCTTTACTCTCACACCTCTTATTTGCAGATGATTCTCTCTTCTTCTGTAAAGATGGTTCTGATCAAGGTGGCATCCTCATGAATATTCTAGAGCAATACAGGCTTTTCACAAGTCAAGCTATGAATCTCCATAAATCTGTAATTTATTTCAGCAAAAATACCCCTCAGCACCTTCAGTCAACCATTTGCAGAACACTGAAAGGAATTATCTCTCATAGATCCACCAGATATCTTGGTCTACCATTGGGGATTTGTAAATCCAAAAGGGAAGGTTTTGAGTATTTATTGATTTTTGTGAGGAAGAAACTAAACAGCTGGAAAACCAAATTTCTTAGCTCTGCATGGAAGGAGGTTCTTATAAAAGCTGTTATCCAAGCCCTCCCTGTATTCACTATGTCATGTGTCACCTTGCATGTTACCATCTGCGCTGAAATTGCTAAACACTATGCTTAGTTGGTGGCAATCAAATTCAGAACATGTAAAAGGAATCCACTAGAAGAAGTGGAGCTTTCTTACTCTTCCTAAAGACAATGATAGCCTGGGGTTCCATGACTTGCAGTTGTTCAATAAAGCTTTAATTTGCAAGCAGTTGTGGAGAATTGCCTCAAACCCTGATCTTCTTGTTAGCAAACTTCTAAAGGACATGTATTTCTCTCAATCTTCTCTTGTGCATGCCTCTAAAACTCTAGGTGGATCATGTATGTGGAACTGTTGGAAGGACATTATGCCTTTTTTGCTAAGTGGCTTAAGGTTGAGATTAGAAATGGGGATAGAACAAGAATAACTGATTTGAACTGGGTGCCAAATTTGAATAAGCCAGCTCCTACTCTTATCCCCATTGCAAGGGATCATCTATCTGAGTTAGAGAACTCATGCACAGTAATGACTATCAATGGAATGAGTGGCTGGTTCACCATGTTTTCAATGATTCAGACAGTCAAGCCATTCTTAATATCTCTACCCTTAATCCTTACAGAAAAGACAGAATATGTTGGGGTCTAACCATAAAGGCCAATTCTCTGTTTCTGGTACTTATAGCCATCTCTGCAGGCTAAAAGTTCTAAATTCAGACTTCCCTGAATGCAGCAACAGTAAGGAGGTCAGGAAAGCCACCAGATTCAGGTTTTCGGAAAGTAAAAACAGCAAGGAAAATCAAGAATTTTCTGTGGAAATGCATTGCATGCACCCTCCAAGTAGTAGTTCATTTGAAAAAAAGAGGAGTACTTGATACTACTTGATCTATTTGTGGGGAAGCAGCTGAGACTGTAGAACACATTTTTTTTTCACTTGTAGAAGAGCAATCACAGTTTGGAAATTGAGTCCTTTGAGGTGGGATGGGTTACATAGCTTCACAGACTCATTTAAGACTTGGTGGTATTAAGTTTATTCTCTTTACCGCTCTGAGATAGCTGAAGCTCGAATTCAACTAACAACGTCTATGCTTGGTGGCTTTGAAAGTCGAGGAACTTGTAGATTTTTCAAAACTCATTAATCCCGGAGCATAAACTTCCTCAGATAGCTCAATCGGAATTGATGGAATTCTTGGATGCAACTTCTTTTTCTTAAATTGGTTATGCTTCTTAGTTTGTTTGTTTGTTTTTTTTTTTTTTTGGTTCGAGTTGACCTCTTGCTAGGCTTTGTAGCAGTGGCGGGGGTTTAACTCTCTCTTCTTTCTTTATGGTTTTCTTTGTTTTTGTAGAGGCTCTAGACCGCTTGTTGCGTGTCTCTCAGTTTTCTTTTTCAATTTGATGACTCTTGTATTCTAACGATGTTCGCTTTGAGATTAATATAGTTTTCTCTGTCGTTTCGGGAAAAAAAATATTTGATTTCATTACATTTTGATTCCAGCACCTCTCCATTTTATTTTTATTTTTTATTATTATTACTTCAGTTTTTATTTGTCCATTAGGCATATATGTCCATACAGTTCCGCTATGGAGTCATAAGATGATTCGGCTTATGGAGTCATCCATATTTAATGTGTATTGACATGTGTCCTACAATAAATACACTTTAGACGGGTGTCAATATATTAAGTGATGGATAGCTCCGTAAAAAAATTATCCGATAATTCCATAGAATTTTCGCTGTTCATAATGGAGATCATCTCGACTAAGTGTTCAATCACATTTCTTGGCATGTTCCATTTTTTTGAAAGAATTTCTTAAAATAATTGAACCGGACACACGGCACGTCAGCAACCTACAAGGAATATATAGGCTTGTATCCTATAGGGTTCATATTAAAGTTTCAACAGATAATACTGAAAAATAGATCAATTAATAAGTTTATTGCTAGAAATTAGAAAACATGTTACTAAACCCTTTGTAAAAACCTTAGCTATATGTAAAATATCCTCAAACAATAAACCCTCCCTTTTTTCTTCATTGTCTTGTCGCAAGCCTCTTCTTAGTCTGATTTGGCCTGGGCCGTACGTAACCCCGGATGTTTTCAATATCTTTGTCTTCTCTGTGGATTTCGACATTTTCCGGTTTGTCAGGCTGGGATTCGAGTTATGGAAGCACCAGAGTTTTTGCGTCGGCGGCCACCGGTGACGGCTTTGCGGCTGTCGGGGCGGTGGACTGCATCTTGGTTTCCCTTTATTCGGCCTTTTCTGGTGTTGGGAAGGTCGTTTCCTCTGGAGGTGACTGAACGGTGGTGTCGAGGTTCTAGGGTGCACGTGGGGGGTTGTGGTGAGGTCTGTCCAGGTTAAGTCTGTGGTTTGCTTGAGGAGGTTGTGACGGGTCGTGGGCCCTGTATTTCCTTCTCGTTGGGCTCGTTTGATGTTTGGTTTGGGTTGCTGAAGTGCAGGGGGTCCTAGCCAAAGAGGACTATAGTCTATTATCTAGGTGTCGACTGCATTTAGATGTGTGTGTAGCTTTGTGTTGTGTTCATTTTCTCCCGTATGGGAGTTTTCTTTCTCCACTTGTGGGAGTCTTGTGTTCTATTGTTGCTTGGTGTTGCGTGTTGTTGTTTAGCCTTATTTAGGCTTCTAGGCTACAGTTGTCTAGACTTGTAAGCCTCTTTGGTTTCAGCCTTGTGTTGTTGTTTACCCTTATTTAGGCTTCTAGGCTACAGTTGTCTAGACTTGTAAGCCTCTTTGGTTTCAGCCTTTTGGATTGTTTCGTTCGGCTAGTTGGCCATTTGTAAATTTGTGTTTTAGTTTAATATATTCTGCAGTTGAAAAAAAAAGGGTAACTTACGGTGATTCAGGGTTCTTCTCTCGTTCCTGGGAGTGTTCTTCTCTTGTTTGAGAGTGTCTTCTCCGTGGGGAGTGATCTTCTTCGGGGATCGAAGGTCAGTCTTATAGTGAGGCGTGGGTGCGCTTTGGTGTCATAGTTCTATTGCGAAGAATGGCTGAAGAAATAGGGCAAAGATTAGGGCGAGTATCGATTGTCGTTGCAGAGAAGCTAATTATAGATATCGAAGAAAGGGATGTCAGATTCAGTGTGGAGGAATGTAGCCGGAGTTTATTCGGGAAAGTGATTGGAGAAAAGAAAGCCAATTGGATGGGAATCAAGAGAACAATGGGGCTGTTATGGAGAATGGGCAACAACCTGGAAGTAAGGGAGCTTAATTCTAACTACTTCCAATTCTTGTTCCCGAATCGTGAAGCTATGTTAAGAGTTGATATGGAGAGAAGTTGGGTGTTCGAGAACCAATACTTGTTGTTACAGAAATGGCAAGAGGGTTTATCTGAGGACCACCCCAATTTTGGGGAGATTATGCTTTGGGTCCAGGTCCACGGGGTGCCAATCAACTGGTTGAGCATTGATGTAGGTACAAAATTGGGCAGAGCTTTTCGAGATATAAAGAATGTGAATTTGGCTAGGGCAGGGATGCAAGGAGGGAGAATACTCAGGTTACAAGTAAAGCTAGATCTGAAGGAACCTCTGCCTAGGTGGTCGTCAATTCGTCTGGGAGAACAGGTAGTCACAGTGCAATTCAAATATGAGAAAATTGTGAGCCTCTTCTATTATTGTGGGAGATTGGGACATGTAGATAAGAATTGCTCACAAATGAAAGAGGACATTGCTAGAAAGGAACCAAAGGTGGGGCAGTATGGGGAGTGGATGCGAGCAGCTGATGGCTTTATAATCTCAGAGTCTCATCCAACAAGTAATAACAGTGATCCATCAGCTAATCGTCCTGTGCAGCCAAGAGTACCCTCAGACCATAGGGATAAGATCTAAGTTATACGGTGATGGAATCAACGGAAGGAGAGAATCTACTCTTATCTAAATCGCATAAAAATCTAGCTATGGTGGAGTCATCTTCTTCGAGAGCAGGAGGGGATATAGCTTCAGGTATGATCATGGAGAACAGTCCTCCTATACCGAATTCACCAGTGATACAAGGTAGAGAGTGGAGCCTGAAAATTATACCAGAGGGAGAGGATACAATAAAAGCCAACCAAGAGGAGATGGTGCTAATGGGGCATTTGCCAGAAAACCTAATTGCTAAGAAGAAAGGAAAAATGTGGAGGAGAACCAGTTCTAAGATGGGGAGATTAGCAAGGCAAGAGTAGCAGAAAAATAGCCCTGAAAATCTAGCTACCTCCAGAAAAAGGAGAGGAGATGCAATTTTGGAGGTGGAAGATGACCAGAATGATAATGTGCAGGAGGCAGGTAAGAAGAGGTCTAAACTTACAGGTAAAGAGGTGGTGGTAGCCAGCCAAAATTGGCCCCAGAGTGATCAATGCTAGCTCTGGTGTGGAACTGTAGAGGTTTGGGAGGCCCCTCTACAGTTCCCCAAATTCGAGAGGCTATGAAGTCTCACCACCCTAATTTTGTATTTTTATCTGAAATAAAAAAAAAAAACAAAAATTTTACTGCTTTGGTTTGTAGGAAGTTGGGGTTTGAGGAGAGAGTGTGTTTTGTGGAGCCTGTGGGTAGTAAAGGTGGTTTGTTGTTAGGTTGGGATATTAATGTTTCTGTTTTAAAGGTGATTAGTTCTTCTTTTTGTATTCAAGTTCAATACCAACTTTCTTGTGATGATACCCCCTGCTGGCTGGCTTTTGTGTACATGAGCACTGAGATTTCTATCAGAACATCCCAGACTTTGATTGATGATAAACAGCTCTGGGGGGATGATTGGTGCATTTTAGGTGACTGGAATGATGTGTTCTTGAAGGAGCACAAAAAAGGGGGCAGGACTAGAAGTACAAGGAGCCTTATTCCTTTTCAAAACTTCATTGCCAGTATGGGTATGACTGAGATCCACATGAAAGGCTACCAATTCACCTGGTGTAATAATAGAGATGAGAAAGGTATGGTAGAAGAAAAAATTGACAATGCATTTGGTTCTTTGGGCTGGATGTCTAAATTTCCTGAAACCAAGGTTATGAATCTTTTTAGAAGTGCTTCTGACCATGGGATGATTATCTTGCAAGCTGCCAGTTCAGAGGCAAAGTATAAGAGGAGGTTCAGATTTGATAAGAGGTGGATAGCTGCACAGGGGGTTTGGGATGTGGTCACTCAGTCATGGGATCAATGTCAACAGGGTACCCCCTTTTTTCAATTGAAGGAGAAAATCAAAAAGACTAGGAAGGCATTATATGTGTGGAACAAGCAAAGAGGATCAAACAGCAAGAAGAAGATTACTGTCCTTACTCTGAAACTAGAAGAGATGAGAAAGCTTGGGAATGGTAAGAATTGGGAGGAGTGGGGAAGTTTGAAGAAAGAACTGGAGGAAGCTCACTGTTCTGAGGAAATCTTTTGGCAACAAAAATCAAGAAACCTGTGGCTAAAGGAGGGGGACCAGAACTCAAGATTTTTCCATGCTATGATTGTCCAAAGAAGGAAAAAGAATGCTATTTCCAGAATGCTTGATGATAGAAGAAGAGTTCTGAGTTCAAAGGAAGAGCTTCAAGATCACATATCAACCTTTTACCGAAAACTCTTCTCATCTGAAGGATCTTGGGGTGAAGAGAGGATTCTGCAGCTAATCCCACAGTCTATAACTCAAGATATGAATGAGGATCTTACCACAGCAGTTGAAGAAGATGAGATAAAGAATTGCCTCTTTGCAATGAATCCTTTGAAGGCACCAGGTGAAGAGGGGATGACCACCCTACTTTACCAACATTTCTGGCCAGTTATAAAACATGACTTGTGCAAGGCTGTGCAAAGCTTCTTTCACTCAGGGAGATTCCTTCGATATTGGAACCATACTTTGGTTACACTAATCCCTAAATGTGCCAATCCCAACTCTCTGAATCAGTATAGACCTATTAGCCTTTGTGCTGTGGTGTACAAGCTTATTTCAAAGATCCTTGCTGACAGATTAAAGAAGTGTCTTCAGTTTTGTATAAGCCCTGCTCAGAGTGCCTTTATCCCAGGGAGGCAATTGTTAGATAATGTGATTATTGCGCAGGAGTGCTACCACTATCTGAACAGACATAGAAATGGAAGGCATAGCTTCATGGCCCTTAAGCTGGACATGATGAAAGCGCGTGATAGAGTTGAATAGAGATGTCTTGAAGCCTTAATGATAAAGATGGGGTTTGCTAGATCCTTTGTGCAGTGGGTGATGTTTTGTGTATCAACAGCTACATTCTCTTTCATGCTAAATGGGGAAGCTGTTGGCTTTGTGCATCCTTCTCGAGGATTGAGGTAAGGAGACCCCATTTCTCCTTACCTCTTCCTCATAGTCACTGAAGCTTTATCTAGTCTTATATGTGCTGCAGCTACTAATGGGGAGTTCAGAGGTCTCAGGCTTGCTAGAAGAGGTCCAGTACTAACACACCTCCTATTTGCTGATGATTTGTTGGTTTTTTGCAAAGCTGAAGTGGAACAAATAGAGTTGCTGAGGGATATTCTGTATGATTATGAGCTTTTTTTGGGCCAAAAAGTGAATCTCTCCAAGTCCACAGTCTTTTTCAGTAAGAACACACAGCCTCTGCAGAGAATAAACATTTGTACTGTGCTGGATGGTTTAACTGCTCACAACTCCTCTAGATATCTGGGCCTCCCTTTCGGCATTGGTAAGTCTAAAAAGGAGACATTTGAATTTGTTATAGATTCTATTAGGAGAAGATTAATCAGTTGGAAGAACAAGTTTCTATCTACTGCTGGTAAAGAAGTCCTGATAAAATCAGTCATAAACTCCCTTCCAGTGTTTGTTATGTCTTGCTTCAAGATGACTGATGGCATTTGCAAGGAATTAGCTAGTCTTACAGCTAAGTTCTGGTGGAGCAAAGGGGGAACACAAGACAAGGGAATTCACTGGAAGAACTGGAATTTGCTTACATTGCCAAAGGAGTCTGGTGGGTTGGGGTTTAAAGATTACAAGCTCTTCAATGAAGCTTTATTGCTAAAGCAACTGTGGAGAATCAACAACCAACCTGAACTTCTTGTATCCAAAGTTCTGAAAAGTAAGTATTTCCCTAACAGTTCAATATTTCAAGCTGAGAGAAAAGATTCTACTTCTTGGATGTGGTCTAACTGGCTGAAAATGCTCCCCATGTTTAAAACTTTTTGTTGGAAGGAGATTAGATCAGGGAGAAATACTAAAATTGTGGATGGTGGGTGGATTCCAGAGGGGGGTGGTATGGCTCCTATGTTTCAGCCTTCTATTGTTGAGCAGCCCACTTGGGTATGGGAGCTGTTGGAGAGTTCTGGTAGGAAATGGAATGAGGAACTGGTGAAGTCTATGTTCTCTGACAAAGATAGTAATGCAATTCTCAATATCAAAACCATGGATGCAGACAAAGATGACAGATGGGTCTGGGGCTTGAACAGAAAAGGGGATTTTAAAGTGGCAGACTCCTATTCTCACTTGATAGCAGAGAAGGTGAAAATCCTAGATATTGCTGAGAGTAGTAACTCAAGGGGAAAGGATAAGATGGTGAGGGAGAGAAGCTGGAAATTGAAGGTGAAAGGTAGAATTAAGCACTTCATCTGGAAGTGCTGTAATGGAATTCTACCTGTTGGGATGAATCTTCTGATTAGAGGGGTAGCAGTTGATGTTGTTTGCCCAGTGTGTGGTGATAATGAGGAAACTATTGAACACTTATTGCTGCATTGTCAAAAAGCCAGAAATGTTTGGAAGATGGCTCCAGTCTCTTGGGAAGGAATTGACCTGCAGGACTTAACCTTCAAAGCTTGGTGGTGGCAGGTTTGTGCTATTAAGAATAATGAAACAGCAGAGGCCAGGATACAGCTGTCAACATACATTTTATGGTGGCTATGGAGGGCTCGCAATCTTTGGGTGTTTAGCAAGGAAAGAATGCCAGAGCAAATTATAATGACGAGAACAATGAGGGACTGGGAAGAGTTCAGGGATTTAAGATAGTTGCAGTCTGAAGATTGTTTTGTTCCCCTCTCTTACTTTCCTTTTTTGGTTTGCCTCTTTAGCTTTGTTTTGTCTCTGCTGGTGGTTTGGTTTTCTTTGTTGCTTTTTAGAGTTGGTTTAGAATAGGGTGTTCTTGTCTATGTTCTTCTTGTGGGGTGTGTTGTGTTGTTGGTTGTAGTTTGGTTGGAGTATTCAAGGCTCAGGTGCTTGTACCTGCTTGATACCCCGGGTGGGTTTGTTTAGGCCACTATTTTTAGTGTGTCTCTCAGTTATTTTCTACCCGTTGCTAGGTTCGACGATTCTGTACTGAACCTTGTTATTGCTTATATGAGTATTCCTATCGTTTGAAAAAAAAAAATGTCTACTAACTTATATGACATGAGATTGTCATACCTTACACTATTACTATGTAATTGGAAGATCATGAGATCTTGGCACGTGGTTAATAGATATATCTTAATGCGCTCACTAGTCACAAATTATTAGTTATAATTTAATTTTTAATTGACATTTCATGATTGTTGACTATAAATTTAAATGTCTTCTCTTCAATTCATTAGCCACTGTAATCTTCATTATTACATTTTTTTTTTTCATTTGGAAATTTTATTAACTATTCTTAACACATCCAAGAAAGAATTGGGTATATCATGTTAAGATCAAAAGTCCTATGGTATGAATCACATTAGTGAGGTTAATGAAAATAATAATAAATAAATAAATAAATAAATAAATAAACAGGGCCATGTAAGAATCAAGTAAATGTGAAAAAAAAGTTGACACATAATAATGTCTTCATCCTATCCTTTGTGATTTTCATTGCATGCGTAATCTTGCCTTTAATTCCTTTTTGTGCCTCTCCTTCACACTAACACCAAAAAATTATGTCTTTTATTCAATCTTTTTTTTTTCCAGTTATTTATTTAAATTTAACAATAACTATTAAAAAAAATACAATCTCTTGTGACCATTGATTTTTGAAATGGGATTATATTGGAGAACAGCTTACTAAAGTTTTGTACATGAGGGGATGATGCCAAATTAGTGTAAGATAATGGAGTAGTTTAATTTGGCTATAAACTTTTGCTTATCAATCTTTTCAATTAAATGCATTTGATTTGTCATCATGCATGTGCAGTTTCATAAAGGGGGATGAATAATAAAAATGGGAGATGTTAAGCTCTTGTTACGGAACCATTTCGTCGGGTTTATAACCGTTAGATCAATTATCCCCGACGGTTACAAAATGATCTAACGTTTACAAATTCCGACAGAATATAAGGTTCCGTAACAAGACCGTAACATTTCCCAATAAAAAGAGGTAGTAGAAATATTGGTGCGATTTTATAATTTTTGCAGCGTGTTGCTTTAAAACTAAGTAATAATGAGGAATTTTACTATTTGCATGCAATTAATATGAAAAATATACATCTTTTCATTTGTTATATACCATGCTCTTTATCTTAGACAAACTTTAAGGGCTGCAAGGAGATTACTTCACTTTAAATGCAATGCTAATGCTAATTATTATTGTTTTTGTGAATTCATTTTAGTCATAGCTTCTTTTGTTTTAGAAGAATGATTGACAAATTCAAGTGTTAGGAAAAATTTAAGGCTAAATTGCATATAAAAGCACCACCTTTCATGTTTTTGCAATTTAATCACCACCTTTGCAATTTAGCAATTTAATACACCACTTTAGTTATTTTTTGCAATTCGAATCACAGGGCCCAATTTTGGGCCTGTTCTGGTGACGTGGAGGCCCGTTCTGCTGCACGCTCTGAGATTCGATCCTGGGTTGAAGGGGTTGAAGGGTAGCCTTAGCTACCACCACACCAGTCCAACTTAGTTGTTAAATGTGATAACCCTTTATATATATACACATTACATTACATATGGAGAAATCAAATTAAATCTAAAAAATAATTTAATTATATTAAATAAAATTATATAAAATTGAATTAAAAATAATATATTAAGATAATTAAAATATATTTTTTCGAATTCATATTTTGTGTTAGAGTGAATCGTATTAATAATATTATATTCATTTAATATTTTTATTTATTTATTTAAAATAAATTTATAATAAATATAATAACTTATTATTATATAATAAAATATTATTTCATTTAAGTTTTTTAATATTTTATTATTTTATATAAAATAACACTTTTTGTTTTATTATTCATTACGATTATTTAACATTTTATTTACTTAAATTATATTTTTAATTTATTATATTTATTTAAGATTTTTATTTATTTTTATTTATTATTTCATAATAAGTTATATTTATTAAAATATAATAAAAATAATATAACATAAGATGATAAAGTATAAAAAAGGTGAATTCAAATAAAATAAAATAAAATAATAAACAAAATAATAAATAATGAAAATCTTATTTATTAAATATTATTAATATGGTTTACTCTAACACAAAATATGAATTAATAAAATTCTATATTTTAATTATCTTCATTTATTTTATTTTCATTTAATTTAATTTAATTTATTATGATTTTATATTTAATTAATTTATTATAATTAATTTTATATTTTAATATAATTTATTCATACGTAATTCCTATATATATAAATTGTTATTGAATATGTTAACTAACATGGATAGGTGAGTTGGTAGCATAGTTACTTTTTTCCCATGGAGACCAGGGTTCAAACCCCCCTTTCTACAAAATATATATATTTTTTTTTCTTAATTGACATAGATTGCCACGTCAGCCCAAAGATGCCCCGTCATTGACACGTGGAAACGCCACGTCACCACAA
>CACSLK010027752.1:12407581-12417801 GCA_902706635.1 Striga hermonthica | reverse complement strand
TTTTTCAAAAATAGTAGGTCAACCCTGGTCAAATTTCTGTTAGCATTAATTACCTACCATTTTTAGTAATTTTTTTTATTTTTTATTTTTCAAAAAAATTGGCAGCATTAAATACTACCCTAAAATTATGGCATTTGTTATTTTTGTCCTTAGAAAATTGTGGCGTGATATATGGTAAGTAGTCAAAAAGTTTAACATAATAGATCATGCATATTTTCAAATTTACGATATATGAATCCAGATTTCCATCAACCACAAGTTCATCCTTTTATATATGAAGTAATAGTGCTACAACACCTGTATAAATACACAAATGTTAATTACAATTTTATACTTAAAACAAAAAAATTGTAAGTTCTTATGAAATATTTTAAATACTTTTTTAAAAAATAGTTATTATTTTTATTTAAGGACCATTATTGTAAGATTTTCTATTTCTTTGTCTTAATAATTTTTATGATATATATATATATATATATATATATATATATATAAGTTTATATTTATTTGAAATGATAACTAATATCCCGCCTAAAAAATTTACAATGACTAAATTTGATAATCTTTTTTGAAAATTTTCAAAAATCCCACCAATAGAGTTTTAATTTCGAGTTTAAAACTTATCTGGATTTTATTTAAGGGTATTTATTATGAAAATTAATAAATCCGATCTTGATGTAAAGTAAGCGATTTTATTTGAGGTATCTGATGGCCATTTATATTTTTTTTGTATGAAATGTGTTGATATTAATAATTGTTTGAATTTATGGTATAAAGTGGGCAATTTATTTTCGTATGAAATTTCTGAATTTAAATGATATGGAAATTGGTATGGATAACAGTGTATTTGAAAATTTTGAAAACAAAATAAGTGGAATAAATTTTAAGTTGATTTGTTATATAATCAAGATAATATGATTTTCAAATTTTAGCATATTCTCATAATAACTTTCTATAAGATATTGATGATAATTTAACAAATTGGTATGTATTTCTCATGAAAATTAGAAAAGCTTTTTGAACAATTATTGGTTAATGGTATTTAAAATTTGTAATTTAATACTAGAGAATTATTTGATAAATTTCAACGATAACACGGACAACAAATTTGGAAAATTGCAAGATAAAATACACACATACACACACACACACACACACACACATATATATATATATATATATATATATATATATATATAGAGAGAGAGAGAGAGAGAGAGAGAGAGAATGGCAGTGGTATTTGAAGAGCCTGCCTGAGTAATTATTCATAGCTTACGAACCAATATTAACTTGGACGTAAATAAAATAGTCAATTATTTATAGTCAATTATTTATAATTTAATAAATTACTCAACTACTTATTTTTCATTTGGATAGCTTACACAAAATTAAATTCATTTTAAATAATGAAACAATATAGGTTTTATAATTATACTTATTATTCACATAGATTTTTAACTATATGATAAAATTTACACAAATAACTATTTTATAGAATCACATTTGTAGGCAAATCGAATTTCTCGATAAATTTTTTAAAATGGTTCTTATTTTGAATAAATACAATGTAATTTTTTATTAGTTATGTGCATCGTACGAGTTGAGTACTAATTTTAAATAGACATGTTTTATGTAATTGTGCGCAATTTAAATTTCATATAATATTTTAAAAAAAAATATATATGTAAATTGTATTAAATATCGATTCCACATTTTTAATTTATGAATATTATTTAAAGACAATTTTAATTTATAAACATTTATGAATATTTCTTACCCGTGCATCGCACGGGATTCGTACTAGTTTGTTGTTGGTGGTATAGACCGAACGAATGGTAGTAAGGGAAAAGAGGAACCGGATGCCTCCGGGGTCGGGCCGCTGCCGAACGAATGGGAGAGAATAAGCGAGATCTGATTAATCATTACCCGAAGCTAGTCGTACTGCACGCATTAAATGCGAAGATATAAAAAAATCTCTTATCCGACGGCAAGGGAAAAATGGGGACCCGTGGCACGATCGGGACGGAACTCTGATATTGGGAATAGATTGTCAAGTACAATTAGCATTAAATGTTGAATGACTAATATCTAAAAATATCCTGTAAAAGGAAATGTAAAAATCCCCAAGAGGGAATTGTAGAGTCCCAAAACTTCCTATAAAAGGGAGGGGAGGACATCATTTAATGCAATGAGTAAATGCTCTCATTAATTACTCTATGAGTCACGGATAGCCTGAGCATTCAGACCGATAAATTAAACAGAATCCCATACATAAATACTATTCGTGCAGACCGAACAGAGCATACATTTTAGTGTGCGGTTCGAATACATTGTTGGTCATTTTTAGACATCAACAATTGGCGCTAGAGGAAGGGCTATTCCAGCATGTCAAAGACAACTTCATCATCATCAAGCCAAAGTCGCCGACGAGACTCGCAGGAAGAAAGGGAAGACCGGCGAAACAACCCAACTACGAGGACGGACTATTCAGCCTTTTTCAAAGACCCAAATTTTGTTAAGGGAATATCAAACCTGATAACACAGATCCGGCCCTCTACGTCTCAAGCACCCAAAACCCTAGCCAAAAAAGACCTTACCAACACCCTCAGAGGCAAGGAAACGAACGTTCACGAAGAGACCACCCGGTCGCCCGGGAGCACGAAGGAAAAATCTACCACCCGGACAGAAAATGAACAGACAGATGAAAGTCGCTCGGTCACGGACACTCGAACCCGCAACAACACCCGGTCGGTTTTCAAACGGCTGGGAAAAAACGTGGCCGACGACGACTTGAGGAAAACATTGCTTAGAAAGCGAACGACTCAAGCCGAGGAAGACGAAATGAAGAGTCTCCGAAGAAGAATAGCCGAACTCGAAGCTCGACGTTCGGCCCAAAAACGACTTGCTTCCACCGGACAGGACCTGACAGAAGTCCCTCTCAAACGAGCCGCGACAACCTCAAGGGCACGAACCGAATCCAGCCCAGCCGAACCCGAATCACCCCTAACATTTGATATTTTGCAGGAACAGTTGCCCGAGAAGATCAAGATCCCGCAAATTGGATTTTATGACGGAACATCTGACCCGGACACCCACCTAGGATTGTACACGTCATGGATGGACCTGCACGGAGCACCGGACGCCCTCCGCTGCCGGATGTTCTCATTGACTCTGGGAGAAAAAGCACAAAGATGGTACCATTCGCTCGCCCCACATTCGGTCGCTAGGTGGTCACAATTAAAGTCAATGTTCCGAACGCACTTTATCAGATCCCAGGCGTGCCGAATTCCCAAAGAATCGATCACTCACATTATCCAAGGAGCAGACGAAAATTTGAAGGATTATATCACTCGTTTCAAGGAACGGGTGCAAAACATGGAACCGTGCCATCAGGAGACCCTGCTCGTTTCAGCATATTCAGGGCTGAGACCAAACTCGATGTTCAAATGGACCCTTTGCCAAAACAAACCCAGACGTATCACGAATTCTTGATGAAAGCTCAACAACATATCATGGCAGAAGAAAACATGTCCGTCCCGTCATTTCCAGCCCTGAACGAACAACCCACCAAAGCGAAGGAATCCCGACCGAACAAGGAGTTTACGAAGGACGGAAGGAGTGCCCAATTCTGAGCCATGCAGAGGAAACATCACGAGGAACTCACGAATAGCTACCAGGGAGTGTATTCGGCCGGTGCGGCCGTAGTGTACGAAGAGTTGAAAAACAAGGGGATCATCCCAGACCCCAAACCGATCAGGGCCGATGAAGAGAATTTAGACAAAAGCCGATATTGCGCTTACCACAAATCGCATGGCCACAATACCGACCAGTGTTGGAACTTAATATATGCCTTGTTAAAACTAATCGATGATCTGCAGGTAAGGAGGTTCACTAGGATGGACGGAGGCAACCGGAGGCCAAGAAACGATGAACGAATGAACCCAGGAGACGAGCCCGATTTTGGAGCGAATCCCCGGAGAGTGACCGAACATCTCAATGAAATCTTGACGATCAGTCAGGAGAAACGAAGCGAGACGAGCGCATCCGGGGGAAGAAAAAGGACAGCGTCCAGGCGAGACGAGGAGCATTCGGTTCACATCCCAATCCGAAGAAGCGGACCGCCCACGAACGTCAATACGAGCCGGGAAAGTTCGAGCGTGTCAAGAAGGCAGGTCAAGGCGTACGTCCGAAAAGCATACAGCACAGGATACCAAGTCAGCCGGGCGGAGGTCAACCGACGCGTCCCCATGCCCACAAACCTGATAATGTTTTCGGATGAAGATTCTCTCCCATTTGATAATCCGCACTCAGACGCGCTCGTAATCACAGCCCCCATTTTCCGAATCCCAGTCCACCGAATCATGGTGGACACTGGGACGTATTCAAGTATCTTGTACTGGACCGCATTCCTTAAAATGGGGATAGATCGAAGCGAACTGCGCCCATGCAACGACCGCATAACAGGGTTCAACGGGCAGGCAACCATTCCCGAAGGAGAAATCACATTACTGATCGAGCTTGGAGGATCAGGAGCGAATGGACGAAGGATCATGGAGACTTTCAAGATGGTGAAAACGGCCAGCGAGTACAACGCCATCCTCGGGCGAACGGCCCTATACAAGCTGAAGGCAGCCGTATCAATCTTCCACTATTCGATCAAGTTCCCAACTGAGAACGGTACGGGAGTCCACTACGGTAACCAAAGGGAAGCAAGAGAGTGCATCATGGCGATCCCATCATTAGAAATACACTCGGTCATGATGGCGAACGAGGAAGAGAAACTGATCGTCGAACCAGTTGTAGAACCGGAACAGTCAGACGAGCAAGAAGTTTCGCCCAAACAGCCGGACAACAGTGCGGCCAAAGGACACACGAATAAACGAAAGAGGGTGAAGGAAGAACCGATCGAGGGCCCAGAAGAGGAAGACGAGTACCCTATGCTGACATCATCAAACACAAACACACCTTCACCCCTGAGAGACGGACAAGGTAAGAAAGCTGTGAAAGAATCGGAGGCCGATCAATCCGACCCGAATGGAGAACAAAACCAGAAGTCAACCCAGGAGGAGGACGATCCGTGCGATAAGGAGGACCGAACGGTAGACCGGGGGCAACGACCAGGGAAGGAACCAATTGAAGAAGAAGATGAGCTAGACCCCCGAGATCAGTTCAAAGGAAGGAAATCCGAACGGGCCGAACCAAGCAGAGACACGAAGACGATCTATCTTGATGAACCAGCCTGCACCAAGTCGTTGCGCATCGGACGCAACATAGGCGAGCCCATCCGGTCCAGGTTAATCACCTTTTTAATCGAAAACGCAGATGTCTTCGCCTGGACGCATGAAGATATGGTGGGGATCGATCCAAACTTAGCATGCCATAGCCTTCGGGTTGACCGAACGGTGAAGCCAATCGTGCAGAAAAGGAGGAAGCTGGGACCGGAGCGACAAGGAGCGCTCGAGGGAGAAGTAATAAAGCTGATTGACAACCGGTTCGTTCGCGAAGCCATGTACCCGGTTTGGGTATCCAATCCGGTCCTGGTAAAGAAGAACAGTGGGACATGGCGATTATGTGTCGATTTCAGTGATCTCAACTGGGCCTGTCCCAAAGACAGTTATCCGTTGCCCAACATCGATTACATGGTAGACGCGACGTCCGGACACGAACTCATGAGCTTCATGGACGCCTATTCGGGGTACCACCAGATCCCAATGGACCCGAACGATGAGGAGCACACATCTTTCTATTCGGCCAGAGGACTCTACTGCTACACCATGATGCCATTCGGTCTCAAGAATGCCGGGGCAACCTACCAGAGGCTCATGAATAAGATGTTTGCAGATCAGATCGGACGAACCATGGAGGTTTACGTGGATGATATGCTTGTTAAATCTGTTTCTGCGAACGATCATGTGACACATCTTAATGAAATGTTTTCTATTTTGCGTGATTACTCCATGGTGCTAAATCCCAAAAAATGTACATTTGGAGTTGGTTCAGGTAAGTTTTTAGGGTACATTGTTAGTCAAAGGGGAATCGAAGCAAACCCCGACAAGATTAAAGCAATACTCGAACTAAAACCCCCTAGGTCGATAAGGAAAATGCAAAGTCTAACGGTAGATTAGCAGCTTTAAACCGATTCATATCAAAGTCCACGGACAAATGTAAGCCCTTTTTCGAAGCTATTAAAAAGAATAAAATATTTGAATGGACGGACGAATGCCAACTCGCGCTAGATTACGTCAAGGAGTCGCTCGTTCGACTCCTTGTCCTCCAAAAGCCGACCCCGGGAGAGATGCTGTATCTATACCTCGGAGTAACCCCGACTGCGATAAGCGCCGTACTCATTCAGGAGGAGAATTTGAACCAACATCCGATCTATTACACAAGCAAGGCATTACATGAAGCTGAGGTCCGTTACCCGCAAATCGAGAAGTTAATCTTCGCCCTGGTGACGACTTCAAGAAAACTCAGGCCATATTTCTTTGAACACCGGGTGACCGTCTTGTCAGCCTATCCTATTCGAAAAATTCTCCACAAGCCAGATACATCGGGACGAATGATCAAGTGGGCCGTAGAGCTTGGGCAGTTCGATCTCCAATATAAACCATGGATGGCGATAAAGGGACAAGCGCTGTCCGACTTCGTAGCCGAGTTCACAACGGGAGCCGAATCAGTCCAAACTACAGAGACTTGGGAGATGTACATAGACGGATCGGCCACAATCGAAGGGTCTGGGGGAGGAGTTGTGATCGTCAGCCCCCAAAGAAAGCTGTATTGCCATTCGGTCCGGTACCTGTTTGCCGCGACCAATAACGAGTCTGAATACGAGGCACTGTTATCCGGCCTGGACTTGGCCCATTCGATGAACATCACGAATTTAAAAGTGTATCCGGACTCAATGTTGTTAGTGAAGCAAATCTCAGGGGAGTTCGAGACGAAGGAAGCCCGCCTAGTGCCATACTTACACCTAGCTCGAAAGAAGATAGCGCGAGCGAACATTCATCTCGTGCACGTCTCCCGGTCAGAGAATGCCCAGGCGGACGCGCTCGCACGATTGGCATCCAACAGAGGAACTGACGAAATCGAGTATGTTTACACACGCCATCAAGAGAAGCCGGCCGTTCAGGTCGAGCAAATCATGAGGATTGAAGAATCGGTCGCTACCAAAACTTCCGGATGGATGGACCTGATCCGATCGTACTTGGAGAGGGGAGAACTTCCCGCGGATCTCAAAGGAGCCCGGTCATTAAGGATCCGAGCGGCAAGGTACACGATCATGGCAGGAACGTTATACAGGAGGGGATATTCGAATCCATTGCTCAAATGTGTGGACGACGAAGAGGCCGAGCGAGTCATGAGAGAAGTTCACGAGGGCGTATGCGGGAACCATTCGGGGGGACGAGCGTTGGCACACAAAATACTGCGACAAGGGTATTACTGGCCCACGCTGAAAAAGGACACGTTTAACCTAGTCAGAAGGTGTGTCAAGTGCCAAACGTTCGCCCCTAACCTGAAGCAACCGGCTCATCCGCTCACCTCAGTTTTTAGTCCCTGGCCGTTCGCCAAGTGGGGAATCGATTTAATCGGACCCTTACCAACGGGCAAGGGAGGAGTCAAATACGCGGTCGTAGCGGTTGATTACTTTACTAAATGGGCGGAGGCCGAGCCTTTGGCCACGATAACCGAGCAGAAGATGGTCGATTTTTGTGGAAATCGATCGTTTGCCGTTTTGGTATTCCCCATTCTGTGGTAACTGATAACGGACGACAGTTTGAGGGAAAGAGATTCGGCACGTTTTGTGAAGAGCTGGGGATTCGACATCATTTCTCCACCCCTTACCATCCGCAGTCAAACGGGCAAGTAGAGGCCATCAACAAAATTATTAAACAAGGTTTGAAGGTATGACTAGAAAGCTCAAAAGGGGCCTGCCAGAGGAGCTCCCGAACGTCTTGTGGTCATATCGGACCACGCCAAGATCGGTGACTGGAGAAACACCGTTCACGTTAGCATATGGGGCGGATGCAATGGTCCCGGTCGAAATCGGATCAGAAATGTATCTAGTAAAGAATTTTGAAGAGGATGCGAATAGCGAGGGATTGCGAATAGGGTTGGACTTGATAGAAGAAGCACGGACGCAAGCTGAGCTAAAGAGCGCAGCATACAAACGGGTAACCGAAAGACACTTTAACACGAGAGTCAACTCTTGTCTCTACCAAACAGGAGAACTCGTTTTGAAGAGGGTGACGGGGCCGGATCCGGGCCCCCTGAAACCAAAATGGGAAGGACCATATCAAGTTGACGCCGTACTTAAGAATGGGGCCTACCGATTGAAGTACTTAGATGGAACCCCGCTGATGTAGCCCTAGAATGTCGTGTATTTGAAAAAATATTATCAATGAAAAGTGTTCTCGTCCGATCAAAAATAAAATAACCCCAAGTAGGGTAATAACCGGACCACTTAAGGTTGCCCGGTATCGAACCACTTAAGGTCGTCCGATCAAAAACAAAATGACCCCAAGTAGGGCAATAACCAGACCACTTAAGGTTGCCCGGTACCGGACCACTTAAGGTCGTCCGATAAAAAACAAAATGACCCCAAGTAGGGTAACAACCGGACCACTTAAGGTTGCCCGGTATCGGACCACTTAAGGTCGTCCGATAAAAAATAAAATGACCCCAAGTAGGGTAACAACCGGACCACTTAAGGTTGCCCGGCATCGGACCACTTAAGGTCGTCCGATCAAAAATAAAGTGACCCCAAGTAGGGTAATAACCGGACCACTTAAGGTTGCCCGGTATCGGACCACTTAAGGTCGTCCGATTAAAACTAAAATGACCCCAAGTAGGGTAACAACTGGACCACTTAAGGTTGCCCGGTATCGGACCACTTAAGGTCGTCCGATCAAAAATAAAGTGACCCCAAGTAGGGTAATAACTGGACCACTTAAGGTTGCCCGGTATTGGACCACTTAAGGTCGTCCTATCAAAAATAAAATAACCCCAAGTAGGGTAATAACCGGACCACTTAAGGTTGCTCGGTATCAGACCACTTAAGGTCGTCTGATCAAAAACAAAATGACCCCAAGTAGGGTAATAACCGGACCACTTAAGGTTGCCCGGTATCGGACCACTTAAGGTCGTCCGATCAAAAATAAAACAACCCGAGAAGGGTAATAGTCGGGCCACTTAAGGTTTCCCAATCAAAATCGAAGCTGCATGAAGGAAATAAGCAACAGAAACATAAATAGCACACTTAATTCATTTTCCATACTTAGGGAAATCACACGGACACCCGAACCCTACAAGGAATAAACCATCCCCGGGCTCGAAACATACCAACATTTAGAAACACGAATCAAAATAAATTGTTCAAAACGACAAGCAACCTACGCAAACATACTTAAAGGTAAAATAGAAATAACAACTAGAAAGCGGTTGAAAGTCAAGCGGGGGGTTGCTGTCCGTTCCCAGCATCCTCATCATTCTCGCCCGTTCCTTCGCCTTGACGGTCGGGAGGGTGGCTCGGACCAGCCCCAGTCGTATCCACTGCGGATTTGGAAAAGGTGGAGTCCATCAGACGGCTGTCATAGGTTTTCTCATCGTCATCCGCGATTACGGCCGAAATCTTCATCTCCTCGGGCAGAGCCAACCGCTCGAATTTGATATCACGAATAGCCTCGAGGTCCTTCAGTGTCTTCCCTCCATCCTTCATCGCATGGATCACCCAGTTCAGCCCGAGCGCCGCGTTCAAGTCCATGTCGGCCAAGAATTTGTCCGTCTTGTTATACTCTTCCAACCCAGCTGAACGACCCTTCTTGAAGCCCTCTTCATACGAGCCGCGGAATTGTCCCGCTCCCGCCAACTTGGACCGGAGTCGCTCCTGTTCGGTCAGCGCCGTGTCTTTTTCCCGTTCGGCCGCTGCAAGTCTCCGGACGGCCTCCTCAACATTCAATTTCGCCGCGGCGAGCTCCTTTTCGGCCTCGGCCAGCTGTTTTTTGGCACTGTCAGCCTGGTCAATCAGTCTCACTTCCTCCAATCGAACCACTTTCAGCTCACCTTCAAGTTCGATAATCTTCATCTGCAACAGTTCGGACTTCTTTAGGTTGTCCTGGAGGGAGTGGATCCTATCCTTGCAAACGGCATGGTCGGTCGTAATCCTCGCCAGTTCACTGCTCATCCTTTTGAAGTCGGCCAGGGCCGCCGCCTGCATGCACAAA
>CACSLK010027752.1:12395746-12407263 GCA_902706635.1 Striga hermonthica | reverse complement strand
CAGCAGCCCGTTTTCAGCTCGCCAAGCGACCCCTCTGTAACTGCTGATCGTCCTCCTCGCCCGAGGACTCGATAACCTCGTAACTGACCTCCTGTTGAGGGGTCGGATCCTTCAATGCTGATGCTTGGGCGGCCCTTATCTTCTCAATCATCGCCAAACGGTCCATCTCGGCAGTCGATTCTCGGGATCTCGGTTCTGGCTTGGAACTGGTAGCGGTCTACTTACCCTTCGATTTAACGGCAGTTCTCTTTGCTCCCGTGTCGGTGGCCACACCTTTCAGGTTACCCAAAGGATAAAAAGCTGCAAGAAGCCGAACAGTAAGAAAAACCGGACAATACAACCACCCAACCAAACGGTTAAAGAAAGGGAAAACGGACAGAGGTACTTACTGGGAACGCACGAAATCTCGACGTCGCCCGTACAGAGTCTGACCTCGAACAGATTAGAATCCTCTACCAATTTAGGTCCGGCACGTTCGTCCTCGCTTTTTTGCAACAACTCAGTCAATTGGAGAACAAACGACTCTCTTAACTCAGGAACGAGCGAAGGGTTGGCTGAAACAACGAACTTGACCTGTTAGGTCGGACAAAAAATAACTGAAAATTAGGAGAAACGAACGAGAAAAAGAAAGCATAAACTCACAAATCTTTGCGACGAATCTCGTCAGAACAGTTAAAAATTCAGAGGCTCCCGGATCGTCCGGAGACTTCCGTGTCTGCCAGCCGCGTCCGACCCAAAACCACGAAGATTTGAATTTGCTGATCGTCTCCAGGACTTTGGTGATGAGATCCCTAAATCTCGGGTTCCGAACGGATATAGAGAAATGTCCGGATTTCTTTCTTGTCTCTTTCATCAGAAACAGCGCGCGTATGTCATCCGGTGTCGGCATCTCCCAACCTTGTTGACTGAACAATACGAGCAAACTAATGATTTTCAGCCAAGCGATTGGAGAAACCTGGCTAAAACCGACCCCCCAGTCTCTCATGTACTCGGTTAGGATACGATGGAGCAGGAAACGGACTCCGAAAGCAATCGAACGCTCGAACACGCCAATATAACCAGGTGGCGGACAATGAACCCGTTCCCGAGAGTAGGGTGCAAACATTTTGAGGTCACGAGGAAGCCGAATGGATGTTCGGACCTTGACCACCTTATCATCCGTCATGTCGCTGGTGATGTGAGCTAGTCCGAAGACACTCGTTGACAGCCATTCGCGATATGGACGGCGCCAATATCCGCTTGGAACGGGCAGGACTGCTTGTTCTATCCGATGATCCTCATCCGGACTCTCTATTTGAAGCGGAAGTCTTATCCTACCCGTCGTGTCACCTTTTAGGGCTTCTTCGTATTGCTCCTCATTGTAACTTTTGGACGAAGACGAGACCTCGGCACTCATATCGACTAATAAACAGGAAAAATAAGGAGAAGAGGAGAAAAATTACCTTCCCAGCGGATAATAGATCATAGGTAAGGGAAAGTCGAACGGATGCACGGGTTGATCGGTTTGTGGAATAAGGAAA
The DNA here is from genome assembly GCA_902706635.1 of Striga hermonthica. Taxonomy (NCBI): domain Eukaryota; kingdom Viridiplantae; phylum Streptophyta; class Magnoliopsida; order Lamiales; family Orobanchaceae; genus Striga; species Striga hermonthica. The sequence continues at coordinate 12,405,743 of CACSLK010027752.1, read as the reverse complement.
AGTCAGAGTAATTTTGAGTGAAAGGATAGCGTGGGACTTTTCAAAAGGGGAGAAGACATATTTATACTGTCTAAAAGGGGAATGAAGAGACACAATGATTAAGGTACGATACAACGTGTCAGACGAAGTGATTCGCATACGCCATCAATACAGGGGCTCCCAATAAGAAGGTGACACGTGTGAAATGGAAGTTACTAACAAAACCGTCTAAAAGGGAGACGCGCCTTTTGGTGAGAAGGTAATCGTCACGGAAGCGACGCGCCTTTTGGAATTAGAGGATGGTCGGTCAGGAGAACGGAAAGAAGCGGAGACGTTCGGTTTGTTAAGGATCTATAGATCCGGGCATCACGACCGGAGATTATACCTAACGTGGTACCCGAATCAGAGGGCCTTTGTTGGTGGTATAGACCGAATGAATGGTAGTAAGGAAAAAGAGGAACCGGATGCCTCCGGGGTCGGGCCGCTGCCGAACGGATGGGAGAGAATAAGCGAGATCTGATTAATCATTACCCGAAGCTAGTTGTACTGCACGCATTAAGTGCGAAGATATAAAAAAATCTCTTATCCGACGGCAAGGGAAAAATGGGGACGCGTGGCATGATCGGGACGGAACTCTGATATTGGGAATAGATTGTCAAGTACAATTAGCATTAAATGTTGAATGACTAATATCTAAAAATATCCTGTAAAAGGAAATGTAAAAATCCCCAAGAGGGAAATGTAGAGTCCCAAAACTTCCTATAAAAGGGAGAGGAGGACATCATTTAATACAATGAGTAAATGCTCTCATTAATTACTCTATAAGTCACGGATAGCCTGAGCATTCGGACCGATAAATTAAACCGAATCCCATACATAAATACTGTTCGTGCAGACCGAACAGAGCATACATCTTAGTGTGCAGTTCGAACACATTGTTGGTTATTTTTAGACATCAACATTTGTTTTAACAAAATAAACATAAATAGTAATAAATAATTAATCCTTTTTTTTTCTTCTCTGACATACATAAACAAATTGTTCCTCAACAAGTTAGTTTAATGACCAAGTTGAAGACCATATGTGTCCAATGTAATGTCGCGGAGGCGGTGGAGCACGAGGTGAATGCAGCTTGCCAGGACAGTCTGGGCCCACGGTACCAGGAATGTATGTGCAGCCTGAAGAGCCAGATGGAGGGACATGACCCCTCTCCAAAGGATCAATAGGCGGGTTTTGTGCTGCTTTTTCCGATAACTCGACGCGATAATGATAAAGATCATGTGCATTCGGGATATTAGGATGGCAAAAATGTGGATTTTTGTTTTCACAATCTGAAAGGCCGCTATCCAAGGTGCGCCTGGAACTGTCAGGGGCAGGGATAAAACCTATCTCAAAACGATGACTTGGTGAGACCAATTCAGTTGGTTTTAGAGGTTGTATATGGTCATAAAATACTCTTCCCGAATTGCATAATTGCGCACAAAAAATGAGATTCATGACGAGTGAAGACAAGACAACAGTGTAGAGGTGGCTCATTTTTTGTTCCTTTGGGTTTGCTTTGGGTTCAATCAAACCTTGTATATGATTTCTCTTTTTTGTTTAAAACTAAGAATGTGTATTTATAGGAATGGATGTGGAAGAGAGACTGAGAGGACTTAATGGTTTTGAAGGACGTGTATGGTGACATGCAATATATACTACAAATGTCTAGTCATGATGTATAACAGTTGTAAATGGTTATTTGTTTACTTTTTTAGTTTGTGTGGTTACCATATATGTGAATTAGTTATTAACTAACTAACATGTTTTACATCTCCAATAATCAAATTTCAACTAAATATTATGAAATCATTAGTTTCAAAGAGTGGACTTCGAGCTATAGTTTTTTTTTCGAAACGATAGAGGTATTATATATCAAAACGCATAACTGTGCAAAACAAGCAGCCCAAGGCTGAATAATACAACCAAGAACTAAAAACTGAGAGGATGGATCGAAAGACCACCTAGAACCTCACTAGCCACGCTAGAATAGAGGACACACTACACACAACTAAAAAACTAAAAAAACACCAACACGCCAACTACGAACGCTCCCCACGGGAGAATAGAAACGCCCCTCACAGGGGAATCAGAATCGAGCTATAGTTAATAAGAGATAATTATGTACTTTGTAAACATTTCAATGACTTGTTTGTTCCTTCTCTATGTCAATTTTCTTATGTATATCAGTATATATTAATAATAAATTTTATTGTCCAATTATTATATCGTTAAGCTACATATGTTGGGCTCTCTCTTGAAATATTAATCTACCTTTTTAAACTTGTGTATTAAAATGACTTCATCGCGTCATAGTTCTAGCTTTTGGTTTGAGAAAAAAAATAATAATTTAAATTTCTATTAACTTACTCCTATACACTAGTTTTTATATTTTACAAAGAAAAAAAACAATATTTTTTTTTTATGGTTTGGGCATATTTAAGTTTTATTTTTAAAACAAAAGAAAAATGTGCATTCTTTCTTCACAAATGCACGACATCAAATAGTTGTAGGAAGTATCTATAATAAAATGGAAAAAAATGTTGCAAGTTGGCCTATCTATTATGTTTGTTGTTGTTGTTGTTGTTTTTTTTTTTTCCAAATATTCAACATTTGTATCGTAGTGAGTCGAGTTCATTTGAACTATTTGGGGGTTTCTCGGTCCATTTTGTCCGTACTTGTTTTTCTTTGTTATATCGTGTTATTCAGGAAGTTTTTTATGTCATGATACTCTATCTTTGTGTCATGTGTATTCTTTGTGTCCATTGTTGAATTGTAGGTCAGAGTACTATAGAATATCAATTGAATTGAAGGATTATGTATCAATTGAACCATTAAATTTCGTGAGTCATATGTCGAATCTGAGAATAAGAAAAAACTATCCAGATTGTTTATTTCTGTTGATTTTGGGTTGTGTCATGACTGACACGCGTGATTCGTATCGTATGCTAAGACCTTCACGCGCCGCTACTGCTTGATCTTCAATGCTTAACCGAACCACCACATGTAGTTTGCAAGTTGTGAGTACCGTTTACGTCATGACTTCCCTTCCAATCATGCCAACCACATGTAGTTTGTGGACCGCGAGTATGCCTTCATCATGCATACCTTTCCAAAATGGTCAACAACATGTAATCTACAAGTACGTGTATGTCTTACCTGCCGAGAAAAACTTGCGGGTTGTGAGCTATTGACGACTCATGAATCTTGACTTCATCGCCTCGCGAGTGCGTTTCAGGCTACCCGACCGCCAAAGTCATGAATGTCGAATTCCCGTGAAGCCTGCCCGCTTCACCAAAGCATGTACACTCGCAGATTGTGAGTAAAACACGACTCACAATTAAATGTGAGTTTAGTATGCGTAAGCCTACGTTAGGTTTATATACACATATCGATGATCGTTTTGCACATCATTCACTCATTCTCTATAGGTTTTAGTTTTATTTTACATGATCTTCAAGACTTTAACTTCTGAGATTTTTTATTCTTTCTCAAGTTCTATACTCTCCTATTTATTTGTACTCGCAAATACATGTGGAGTAATTGAAGACTCCTTTTGAGGTTTAATTTCTCAACCTTTTCTATTTTTACATTATAATGGTATCATGTGCAAAGATGGAAATTTTTTCGAGTAGTTGGGGGATGGCAACCTTATTTTGCATCTTTCTAGTTGGGTTATAGATATTGATTTAAATAGATCAAAATTTTCTTTTCTTGTAGTAAGTTCTTTCAATGTGGTTTACGTCGTGTTACAACAGTCGTGTACTAGTGGTTTATGGTTCTAAACTAGCTTATTTTTGGAACAAATTTGATTTTGATATGTATTTAAAGTAGTATAACAATTCAGTTGATTGTAGTCTAAACGCAATTTGGTTGGCTCATTGTGGGACATATTTTGGTTTTATTTCCCAACATGTAATTTATATTTAATGTATTATTTTAAAATAATTTATTTATATTCATTGCCCTCATGTTTCATAGTTTTATATTTTGTTCCAGAAAATTTTTTTCCTTTCCAAATTCCTTTGATTAATCGTCAAATTCTAAAATGCCTGATTTTTATTGTTAAAAAAGTTGGTCGGTTTTTCATAATCACGGATACTCTTCATTCTCTATCATTTCAAATATTTTTGTGTGTTTGTTTTAGTTTTAATCACAATTTAATTAATTCACATAAACATGAGAGATAAAATATAATTTTTTTTTTTTTTTACTTTTGTAAATATGATAAATAAAACCTTGTATAACAGGTATTTAAAGGACACATAGAATGAATTAAATCTAATTAGTTGAGATATTTTTTATTAGAAAACAATATAGAGTATTAGATAGCATTATGTCCGTGGTGCATATAAAATTTTACCACCATACATTTTGTTTTAACAAAATAAACATAAATAATAATAAATAATTATTCTCTTTTTTTTTTTCTGTGACATACATAAACAAATTGTTCCTCAACAAGTTAGTTTAATGACCAAGTTGAAGACCATATGTGTCCAAGATGTAATGTCGCGGAGGCGGTGGAGCACGAGGTGAATGCAGCTTGCCAGGACAGTCTGGGCCCCCGGTACCGGGAATGTATGTGCAGCCTGAAGAGCCTGATGGAGGGACAAGACCCCTCTCACGAAGGATTAATAGGCGGGTTTTGTGCTGCTTTTTTCGATAACTCGACGTGATAATGATCAAGATCATGTGCATTTGGGATACTAGGATGACAAAAATGTGGATTTTTGTTTTCACAATCTGAAAGACTGCTATCCAAGGTGCACCTGGAATTGTCAGGGGCAAGGATAGAACCTATCTAAAAAAGATGACTTGGTGTGACCAATTTATTTGGTTTTAGAGGTTGTGTATGGTTATAAAATACTCTTCCCGAATTGCATAATTGTGCACAAAAAATGAGATTCATGACGAGTGAAGGCAAGACAAAAGTGTAGAGGTGGCTCATTTTTTTATTCCTTTGGGTTTTGCTTTGGGCTTAATCAAACCTTGTATATGATTTCTCTGTCTTGTTTAAAACTAAGGATGTGTATTTATAGGAATGGATGTGGAAGAGAGACTGAAAGGACTTAATGGTTTTGAAGGACGTGTATGGTTGTGATAATCAAAGAGATCTTATTCTCACTTGCGTAAACTGAATACATGAGTACGAATATATAGAGTACAAAACCTAAAAGAAAGAAACAAAATAAACTAGAGATATGCAAAGATTTGAGTATATCATAACAAGTCTAACACCCCCCTCAAGCTAAGTCGTGTCTGCAACAGAAATGCGTAGCTTGGTCCTGAAATAATCAAAGAGACCGTGCAACAAGCTCTTCGTGAATATATCCACCACCTGATTGTCGGACTCCATGAATTTAGTGAATAGACGCCCAGAGTCCACAAGCTCTCGAACGAATTGATAATCGATATCAATGTGCTTTGCGCGCTTATGCGAGACTGGATTTTGAGTGAGAAAAAGCGCACTTGTGTTATCAGAGTAGAGCGTTGGAGAGGATGTGGGAACCGCATGCAAATCTCGAAGGAGATCATAACCCATTGTATTTCTGAAGCAGTGTAAGCAATGGCTCTATATTTAGACTCACAACTAGAGCGAGCCACAGTTGGCTGTTTCTTCGCACTCCAGGAAACTAGATTGGGTCCAAGATAAATGGCATAGCCATAGGTGGAGCAACGAGTGTCAGAACACCGTGCCCAGTCAGCGTCGGAGTATCCAACAAGAGAATAAGGACCAGCAGAATAAGATAAACCATAGTTCAGCGTCCCTTTGACGCAACGGAGAATCCGCTTGACGGATTAGAAATGATCAATGGTTGGATGTTGCTGGAATTGACTGACAGTGTTTACCGAATAAGCAATATCTGGGCGCGTGATTGTTAAATATTGCAGCGCACCAACAAGAGAAGGATAAAGTGGCGGCTTGTCTAAAGGATCACCATGTTTGGTCATGGAAGAGCCAGGTGCAAGCGGGGTAGCCACGGGCTTCGAGTCCTGAAGCTCAGAGCGCTTAAGAATGTCCAAGGCATACTTAGTCTGACTGAGAAATAAGCCGGAAGAGGAACGAGTAACCTCTAGACCAAGAAAGAAGCTAAGAGAGCCCATATCCTTAATCGCGAACTCACGATGCAGACGAGAGATGAGGGCTGCAATGAAAGTTGGAACGTTGCTGGTGATGATTATGTCATCAACATAAACCAAAAGATAGACCAATATGTTGCCGCTCTTGTGAACAAAGAGAGATGTATCGAAAGAACTGCATAAGAATCCAATCGAAAGCAGAAAACTGCGGAAGCGTTGATACCAAGAAAGGGGAGCTTGCCGGAGACCATATATGGCTTTATTTAACTGACAAACATGATCAGGAAAACGACGATCAACGAAGCTAGGGGCTGTTCCATAAAGACCGGAGAAGAGAGAACACCATTTAAGAAGGCGTTTTTTACGTCCAGTTGGTGAAGTGGCCAAGAGTTCATAACAACAAGTGAAAGAACAATCCGAATAGTGGATGCTTTGACAACCGGACTGAAGGTGTGAGTGAAATAAGAACCAGGAATTTGGCTAAACCCTTGAGCAACCAAGCGAGCTTTATACCGATCAACAGAACCATCAGCAAGAAGTTTGTGCGAAACACCCACCTCGAACCGACTACGTTGGTGGAGGAAGGGCGCGGCACGAGAGACCAAGTATTATTCGCCTTTAAAGCAGATAATTCCTTAAGCATAGCACGCACCCATTGTGGAGATTTAAGAGCAGCCGTGATGCCACGGGGCTCCGAAATAGCCGTAAGAGCAGTGAGAAGAGATGCACAGTTAATGGTGGCAGGATATCGAGGTTTAAAGATACCTGACTTTGCTCGAGTTTGCATCGGATGCGTGGCAGCAGGAGGAGCACGTGGCGCAGCAGGAGGAGCCCGTGGCGTGGTATCCGGCTGGAGACCGAGTTGCGCATCAACAGGCTGTTTGTGAGGAAGATCATCAGTGGGGTTAGGAACAGGAGGAGTAAGTGGTGGAACAACGGATGGCTGGACCAAGTCACTCGACGCACATATGCGGCAAGCGGAATGAGCCTGTGGCGGAGCAGGTGATGGGAAAAGTGGACCGGTGTCTGGAGCAAGAAAACCATCAACATAAGTTGAAATATCCAAAGAAGAAGGAGCAACCGAAGATGTGCGTGCGGAGAAAGGGAAGCACGATTCATCAAAGTGAGCATGGCGAGTGACATAGACCTTCGAGTTCGACGGATCCAAGCATCGAAAACCTTTGTGAGAAGGGTTATAGCCGATGAAGATGCACGGCTGACTGCGAGGTTGGAGCTTGTGCTTCACATAGTCGCGTAGACACGGAAAAACCCGACAACCAAAAACGCGAAAGAGATCATAACTCGGCTGGGTTTCATAGACACATTCAAATGGCGAAATATTGCAACAACCGGTGAAGGAAGTCGGTTAATAGTGAACACAGCAGTACTGAAGGCTTCAACCCATAAATGTAGAGGAGCTGAAGAATGAAACAAAAGAGTGAGACCCATCTCCGTGATGTGTCTATGCTTCCGTTCAGCTCTACCATTTTGCTCCGGAGTATACGGATGAGATAGAAGATGGTGAATTCCACATTTAGAAAAGTGTGCTTTAACACGATTGTTAACAAACTCCGAACCCCCGTCACTTTGAAAACGCTTTATGGTGCAAGAGAACTGATTTTCCACAAATGACTGGAAGCTTATAAAAGTTTCATAAAAATCTGATTTAGCATGAAGAGGGTAGAACCAAGTAAAGCGCGAGTAGTCATCCACAAAAATAACATAATACCGAAATCCAGCAGTAGAAGTAACCGGGGAAGGTCCCCATAAATCACAATGAATTAACTCCAATAAAGCAGAAGATCGTTTTGTTGAAATAAGAAATGACAGATGCTTGCTTTTAGCTAAATGACACGAATTACATAAGACGGACTTAGAAAAACTGGAAGTAACAGATAACATCTTCAGATTAGCTAAGGTAGATAAAATAGCTGGGGAGGAGTGTCCAAGTCTGGAATGCCAAAGTTCCGAGGAAGCACGCCGATATATGGATGTGTGAGCAGCAAAAAACTTGACCGCCAAATCTAAACGGTATAGGCCACTATCACGCACGCCGGTTGCGATTATGTTGCCACTGTCCTTGTGCTGAATACGAAGGGAAGAGTCAGTGAAGATAACATGGAGTCTCTGGTCAATTTGCTAACAGACAAAAGATTCTTAGTCATTCCGGGCACAACGAGGACATCGCGTAAATAAAATGAATTAGAGAAAAATAATAGAACCAGTTTGCGTGATAGGAAGCTGATCACCATTACCCACTGTTACACGATCAGATCCGTTGTAATCAGTAAGATCATCAAGCTGAGATGCATCCGAGGTGATATGGGCAGAAGCCCCAGTGTCTAAGTACCAATCAGAAACATTAAGTTGCGATATAGAGCAGCTTGATGATAGTGCTTCGGCCAGATTAGCTGTAGTAGAGGATCGGGAAGGCCGAGTGAAAGAGCGGTCAAAATGTCTAGGACAGTCCCACGCATCATGGTTCTCTTCACGGCAGAAATAGCACCACGGCGGACGAGGACCTTTGCCTTTATTTTTCTTGAAGCGTCCTTGTGGCTGAGACGACGTCGGAGGACGGGCCTTAGGAGCAGCATAAAATGCAACCGAAGACGACGATGGCGAGATGTCAGATGAACGTTGGAAGAATTGGTGACTTTCGGCGCGGGCAAGAAGTGTGTCGAAATCAGGAAGAGGCTCCTGAGCAAGTTGCGCGGCCGTGAACGTCGAAAAAGCAGGCCTCAAACTTCTCAGGAACCAGTGAGATTTGTCAGTTGAATCAATAGACCGACCAATGGCAGCAAGTTTGTCACAAATTGCCTTGAAACGCTGTCCATATTCAGAAACCGAGAGATCCCCACGCTTGACCGAGAGAAGATCGTCCTTCATGCTGCGTTCTCGAGCCTTCGAGGCATGACTATAGGCGCGAGTCAGAGAGGTCCAGACATCACGGGATGAAGTGCAACTAATAACAACGGCCATGGACTCCTCCGTAAGAGTGGAAACAAGAAATAGCCGGATTAGTTGATCCCGGGAATACCAAGTGGTGAAGTCGGGATTCGTACTTTTTGTACCTGCCGGTGTAGTGATCTCGCGCGATGGGCATGGGGATGAGCCATCCAGATGCAGAAGAAAACCCTAGGTGATGAGAAGGGGTTCGATCTGGGTATGCCACAAGAGGTAATTTGCGGAAGTGAGTTTGATATTTACCATATGGATCATTGTAGACAAAGGAATCGAAGGAATGCTACCCTCGGCGGCCATGGAATAAGATTAGGGTTTGCCAAAGAGTTTGGCTGATACCATGTGATAATCAAAGAGATCTTATTCTCACTTGCGTAAACTGAATACATGAGTACGAATATATAGAGTACAAAACCTAAAAGAAGGAAACAAAATAAACTAGAGATATGCAAAGATTTGAGTATATCATAACAAGTCGAACAATGGTGACATGCAATATATACAAAAATGTCTAGCCATGATGTATAACTGTTGTAAATGGTTATTTGATTAGGTTTCTAGTTTGTGTGGTTTCCATATATGGGAATTAGTTATTAACTAACTAACATGTTTCACCTCCAATAATTAATTTTTCAACTAAATATTACGAAACCACTAGTTTCAAGGAGTGGACTTAGAGCTATATTTATTTAGAAATAATTATGGTCTTGTTTGGTAATCAGCGGTTAGCTGTTAGCTGTTAGCAGATTGCATTAGTTGTTTTGACCAGCGGATTGCGTTGGCTATTTTGACCAGCTGATTGTGTTAGCGGTTTATAAAAAATGGTTTGGTAAAATTAACTAATTTAATTAACTGTTAACATGTAAAATTACTTATAATGACATTAACATACTTTGTCATTCTAATTTATATTAAACTTATAATTATTTAAGAA
>CACSLK010027752.1:12363877-12374635 GCA_902706635.1 Striga hermonthica | reverse complement strand
AAAAAAAAAAAAAAAAAAAATCTATAAATGTAAACTTCTAAATTTAATGTTAGATATTTTAAGTTCTTATTTCATTTAATTTTGTTCTGACTGATTTTTAGGCTCTTTATTATGTCGTTATAAATGTGGTTTAATTTTCATACATTTTCCTAATTTTTTATTCATTATTTTTCTTGTTAAATATGAATATCATTTTTTGTTTTTTAAATTTTCACATTTTATCCATTATATATATAAATATATAATTGAATTAATTCACTACAGAAATAACTCTTACATTCCAACGGAAATTTTTCGTTGGAATTCTTTATATTTTCCGTTGGAATAAATATTCCAACGGATATTCCTACGTATAAAAATTCGTGGGAAAAACGGCCGTTGGAATAGCTAAAATCCAAAGGAAAATCCTATGGAAATAAATTCCTACAACTATTCCAATGGAAAAAATCCGTTGGAATTCTCAACCATCCAACACTTATCCCAACATAAAATTAAGTTTGTTGAAATATTCATTGGAATTTCCAACGAAAATTTTTGCCGTTGGAATTTTTCGTTGGAATTGCAGTGTTTTCTTGTAGTGATTGTCTTTTAATTATTTTATTTAAACAACCCCCAGTGGTGGGTCAATTTAAAAGGTAATCTGATGTAATTTTGGTGGTATTTCTTGATAATGGAGCAAACTAAGGGGAAGGTCGTTTACAGGAGTACTTTGGTACAAATTTATGCGATTTTTGTTGATAATTCTTCAACATATTTTGCAGATTGTGGCTGAGTCAACATCTTTCACATTGCGCAAAAATCGAACAGAGGACTAAGAGCTGGAATTCATAAATAAAACCAACATCCATTCAAAACAAAGTATCATCATAAGGAATATAAGTACACGTTCAAAACAAAAGGAAAATTACAAACAATTCTAAGGGGCAGTCGGAGCAACACCGGGGTTGGCAGCTTGATCGCTGGCAGCTCGGTCTGAGGATTTGGATAGACATTGGTGTTAAGCTCGGCGGCTTACTCGACATCAGCTTGTTGGCTCGAGGTCGATTCTTCCTGATCTGTCAAGGGCCTAAAATGAGTCGACTCTATCAGAGCTGTAGACATCAAGACATGCAACATGTGAGCCTCGGGCAGATCGAAGTTTTTCTTTAATGTCGCGGACCTAGCCAGAGTCCGCTCGAGCGTCTTCGACCATCAGTTGTGCATCGTAGGCAGATCAGGATTGCCCTTGAAGCCTTGGGGCGTCTTTGGTAAGACAAGTAAGATAGATTCGACATGGAGCTCTCATTTGAAGTCATCTTCAGCGATTTGTTCGCTGGCCTTCTCCATGTAAACTCGATAATAATTAGCCCCTAGATCCCGGACCTACTTCAAGAACAGTGGCGACTATAAGTAGTCGACCACCACTTGCACTCGATACTCCTTCAGAAAACGTTGACCGAGGTTGGTATACCATAACAACTGACGCGCTCGACCAGCAGAAGCCATCATCACCCGATGCCCGTCCTCTTTGCGAGCAACTCTCTCTTTCTCGAGCTCGCGCATGAGAACTTTGACATCGTCAGCATGACATGCTTTCTTTCTTCAATTCTTATGCCAAGTCGTTGCACGTCTGCGTAAGCCACTGATTCATCTCAGTTAGGGTCTGCATACCTTGCTCGAGCTCATGAATGGATCGACCTGAACCCGATAAAGCTTGATCGAGAAAACACATCGAGTGAACCAAGCTCTGAAATTAATGTGAAGAGAGAAGTCAATACACCAAGGATACAAAGATGAAATTTAGAGTAGAAATTTGAATGGCTTGTTTACCTGTGCAGTGAACGAAAGAAGTTTTCACCTTGACCTTATGGTTCGAGCTTCCACATTGAAGATCGGTTGCAGATAGAACGTCCTTGAAAAAGGACACTATCTCTTTTCTACTGGCTTTCACCAGGGAATGAGGAGCATCGACGATCCAGAGATCATCCTCAAGGCCAGCACGCTTGTTTCTCTCTCTGTTTTCCACAAGGAGAGGGCACTTGCCTAGAGCGGGGTGATTTTCTCCTTGAGGGAAATATTGTTTGCTCGACAACTGGTAGGTGAGGGAGAGGGCAGAGCACCTTGCTCTTTGACCAAGGGTGAGAGAGGACTTTGCTCCTCGGTTTAGGAAGGAATGGTTGATTGATCCTTGGTCGAGGAGGAGAGGACCTCGATTTCTTTGGTGGAAGGAGAAGGGTTGCTTTGAAGCATCTCCTGGCTGGGTGACCGAGAAGTTCATTGTTTGGTCGTGTTATTCTTTAGAGGAACCTTCCTCTTGCTGAGGAAAGCGTAGGTCGAGATTAATGATCTACAAACAAAGAAAAGGTTAGCTAAAACAAAAGATTTCAAGATTGGGAACACAGATCGAAACTACCTGGCCCATTACCAACTTGAAGATCCTTGAGGGTTTGCTCGAGGGGTGGAGAATATGGTTTGTGAATAAGTATACCACAGTAGTATAAGAGGTGATTTTTTTAGTAACATGGAGGCGACGGGGGTTCGAGTTTCATGAATGGATGCGTCGGTCGAATATGGGGTTGGGAGGAGGACTTTCAAACTAGAACATAAGTTTCTTGAGCCTAGAAGTTGGAGCCCAAGAAAAAGGTGTTGCGGGTTCGACTACATGAACTTATGTTTCCACTTGGGACAGTTTGAGGGAACACCAATAAGAAAATAAGCACCATTCTGGCTCTTTAGATAGAGCCTGCGGCCTGTGTAGAAGCCATATAACAATAGGGGAAGAAGTCTAGGTCGACTAGACCGAGACGCACGAAAGAATGGATGATGAAGGAGGTTAAAAAGAGAGTTCGGAGGAAGTTGGTTTAAGGCTAAACCAAAAAGCTTGCACATATCGAATAGTGCAGGGCAAGGAGGGAAACGGACACCTAGGTCGAACTGTATCTGGAAAAAGTATAACTATTTTCAGGAGGTTGGTCGATGGCACTATCGTTACTAGGGCTAATAAACGCCCATTTGGAGGGATGACCAATGTCTTTCAATTTCAGCCAGTTAGGGTTTTGGACGGCAGTGGAGCGAGAATTTTTTGTTTTATGATTAGGAGTAGGATGATTGGTGGAAGGGTTAGTCTTGGCGGCTTTGGAAGAATGTTGTTTGGTCGAAGAAGGACGAGGAACAGTCGAAACCACAGGATTAGGTTGGAGGACCTCGAGGTCCGTTTCCTCGGTGACTGCATCAACGGCATCGCGCACGCCGAAGGGTCGATGAGAGCAATGAGTGAGAGGAACGTGATCGAGTATATTCTCTTCTAGCTCATTGATCAGTCGATAGGGTTGGTAAAGAGGAGGATGGGTGATGTGACATCTGGAAAGGAAAGGTAGGTCGAATGATGGAGAGGGGAGTAGCTTGAAGAACTTCGTGGATGGAGTCATTAGAAGAGTGAGGTAGAAGATGATGAGTTGAGGACGAGGAATGAGAGGTCATGTCTTTGCCGAAAAAGCGATAGTTTTTGCTCAAAGTGGCGGAATATGAAAAATAAAAAGGAAAAAAATATCAAAAAAGAAAACTTTTAGGGTTTTGCAACGGAGAAGAAGAAAAGAGGGAGTGTGGGTATGGTTAAAGAACTAGCCTAGCCGTTTGAGGATTCTTCTGATAGCGATGATCCCTCTGATATTGATGCACGCCTTTGCTCGTGAGCGAAGTCAAAGGATTCCTCGCCGGCAAGAAAGGCGGAAACGCAGGGCATCGAAAACCAGAAATTTAGGAAATTCAAATGAAGAACACGAATTGAAGGGTCAGAGACCTTACTCATGGTGGCTTGTAAGAGAAGCCGCCGAAAGTTTGAGTTACTAAAGGATCGATTGCCAGAAGCAGGAAGCTTAAATTTCATAAATAAAAAACACAACTATACTGAGGGTTTGCGAGAGTGAAAAGTTGAAAAAATCGTACAATGAGGTATTTATAGGAAAAGATACGATAAGTGGAGGGGTCGGTTGTTTTTTAGCTGTTGTATCGAAGGGGGAATCAAGGGCTACGGTGTTTTAAGCCATGTGAAAGTTCAGGAAAGGAATAATCGTTGGATTAAAAGTTAATCTAACGGTTACTAGCGGTGGAGCAGTTAAAGCACACGTAATACGAGGAGCCGTGGGTCATGGAGCAATGATGACAACCTGACAGGTGAACGGACGTGTCTGACAAGTGGCAGGTTCGGATTTCAAAATTCAAATTGGCAGTTGGAATGAAAAGTTTCGACATGCAGAAGAACATCCCATATATGGTCGATAAATAGTGGATTGGACGACAACCAACGAATGGACGAAAATTTACTATTGGATCGAGTCATTTAGACTCAATCAGAGTGGGGAGTGGGGGAGACTAGATTATATGGGATATTATATCTAAAGGAGTAAACTAGTTCAGTAAGTCAGTCAAATATACTGAACGAGCCGCTCTGGTCGAATAGAGTCTGAGCAGGGTGGTCGTGGTCAAACGATACAGGAACAAAAACTTTGGAGTGGAAAGCAGCTCAAAAGAGATTCCGACACATGGAGAACAAGTATATCCCAAATCCATGGAGGATTTGGTCGAAGATAGATCTGTGGCACAATTGGTCGTCTGATCGACCACTTCCCAGACTTGGAGCAGTAGTGGATCGACCTAGACTTGGTCAAGCATAAGAGCCTTCGAGGAGATTGTAGAGGAATCAAACCCCCACATGCGGAGGACACGTGGCACGATATGATTGGTTCATATCGCATAACCGTCTTTGACACACCTCCAGTGTGCACTGTACTACCGGGCAGGCCGGGCAGCTCTTGGGCAGTCAACTCAGTTAATCCAAGCAGCTTCTAGAAACAGGTACCTCACCTCCATATATAGGGGTGCGATCTATGATTTGAGCATGATTTTCGCTAATATACTCTACAGAATTGAGTTGAGCTTGAGGGCGAGTGACTTAAGCATCAGATGCTCTTCACCAGGAAACCCCTCTGTTGTGAGAGTTTTTGCAGGTCGGCGTTCTACCGACGAGCAAGGATTCGAGCAAGCCGTTTTCAGCCGGTTGGAGCGTTCCACATTACCATATTGCATATAAAATTAATTAGTTGATGTCCATGTTTTCAACGTATTGATAATAAAAATAGGAGATAAAAGGGCATACTTTATCCTTTCATTGACACTCGAAGTAATTCTTATGCCCATGTACAAAGACGGATCTGCACGAGGTCCACACTCCCCTGATTTTTTTTTTCTGAAAAATTAATATATATATATATATAGGGGGAGGATCCAATGAGTCCACTCCTTAAAATAAGTCCACTCCTTAAAATATATATTAATTAAATATAAAATAATTATTAGTTGACTCCGGCGTTGACCGTTGACTTCCGGCGAAAAATTGTTGACTTTCGACGTTGACCGTTGACTTCCGGCGTTGACTCCAGCGTTGACCGTTGACTTTCGGCGTTGACCCGTTGACCCCTAGTATGGATTATATGTATGAAGTAAATATGCATCCAGTACCATGCATTCAATATGAACTAAATATGCATGGGATATGAATTGCACATGCAGTCCTTATGAACTAAATATGCACCAATAATATCAACTAAGTATGCACCTGTTATGAACTAAGTATGCATATGTTATGAACTAAATATGCATCATGAATAGACTAAATATGCATTGAAAAATATGCAATAAAATGTACATTTTATATAGGTAATTTATGATGCATATTTAATTAATTTATTATGAATATTTAGGTAATTTATGATGCATATTTAGTTAATACGAAATGCATACTTGTTATATTTAAATTAATTATATAAATATAATTAATATATGATGCATATTTAGTTAATTCATGATACATATTTAGTTCTTACGAAATGCATATTTAGTTGATAAACAGTGCATACCTATTTTATTTGAGATCCAATCATAACAATTTATTTGTGTTATTAAACAATTTAAAATTAAAATTAATTATATAATAAAAATCATTAAATATTATATTTAATTTAATTGTATAAAATGTGTATTTTATTGCATATTTTCCTTGCATATTTAGTTCATTCATGATGCATATTTAGGTAGTAAAATGTGCATATTTAGTACATAAACAGTGCTTACATAGTTGATATTATTGGTGCATATTTAGTTCATAAGGATAACATATATAATTCATTTCTGATGCATATTTAGTTCATACTAAGTGCATAGTACTGATGCATATTTACTTCATACACAATGCATACTAAGGGTCAACGGTCAATGTTGAAAGTCAACGCCGGAAGACAACGGTCAACGCTGAAAGTCAACGGTCAACACCGGAAGTCAACGATTTCCGCCGGAAGTCAACGGTCAACGCCTGAGTCAACGGTCAACACCGAAGTAAATGGTCAATTGTCAAAATAATATTTAAATAATTAAAATAATAAAAATAAAGAAATAAGTAATAAAAGTAAAGTATTATTATTTAATTGAAGAGTTAATCTTAGCCACACATAATGTACCAATCTAATGGCTAGAAATGGGTCTCACATTCACGCTTTAAATATGTGGACTCATTGGATCCAATCCCTATATATATATATATTCAGTATCCGCTCGGAATGGTTGCCGGTCCATTCTGGGTTCTAGTGGCCTAATCTAACCACTAGAGTGTGCACATGGTCCGGTATTAGTTTGTGCCGGGAGATTGCGGTATTAGTTTGTGCCGACAGATTTCAGTTATCAGTTACGTGACTTATGTCGCGAGATCAGACCGGTATCAGATATCAGTTTCAGATTCAGTTTCAGTTTAGTTATATATATGCTTAGTTCATGATATTGTTATTATTTACAATGTTTACATTAGTATGAGTTTCTGCTGAGCACAAGTGTTTTAGTGCTCACGCCCCACGCTTTTCATGTTTTTCAGGTCGCAGGGTCGGAGACGAGGAGTGAGCGGGCGGGCTGTTCAGGATATTTGTGATTATATGTATATATGTTTTTGCCACGCTTTGTTTCCGCAAAAACTCTCGGTACTTATTATCAGTTTTTGTTCCGACGTTAGTCGGATAAAACTTTATAACCGTTTTTAATTATCAGTTTAAAATTTTAACGGTTTTCAGAAAAATCAAGTTTTTCACGGTAGCATCCCGAATCAGTTTTCGCAAAATAAATATTTTAATTATTTATTCAGAAAATTGCGAAAAATTGCGTACTCTGATAGTATAAAAAGTTGGGATGTTACAAATGGTATCAGAGCACGTTTTTGCGTCTCTGAAGAAGTTTTCAGTCAGTAATTTTCAGAAAAGCCTGAACCGTCACGCTCACGCCTCGCCGACTCCAGGTAAGTGCTGATTCAGTTTTCAGTTATAAACATATTACTTTGTCTATGCTCAGAAATCAGTAATCAGACTTAGTTAAGATGCTCGATTCAGGTTCAGACTTAGAGTTCGGATAACTCTAGAATTCAGTATATTCAGACCTGACTTTAGAGATCAGTATACTCAGACATGACTCTAGACTTTAGTATCTTTCGATATGACTCTAGAGTTCCTCAGGTTTCATGTTAGTATTTATCGGCCATTTTTGGCTACTCGTCAAGAGATTTGTGTGCCTCAGTAATCAGTCAGAATATCATCATGTGTTCAATAATTTTGAACTTTCTCAATGTTCAGATGCCGCCACGTAGGGAACCCGATCATCCGGCTCCTACTCAGGCTACAGTGGTCGCCCAGTTCCGCGACTATCATGCCGAAAAAATTCTCAGGGCAGGGAGATCCTCGCATAGTAGACGAGAGGATTCAGAACCTTAGAAAGGAATTAAGTTTGAGAACTCTAGATTCAATTCTAGATTTATTCAAGTCAAGTCAGCAACTTGTCAGGAGATTTGTAAGCACTTGTGCTAAAAAAATCTTAAGAATCATGTTTCTCAGATATTTTATCGAGAACTGCCATTTTGTCAATCAATTGGTAGACTTCAGGGAGAAATTCCTTGATTTAATTCGAGGAATAGACTCAAATTTCCTAAATCAGATCAGTAAATCATGTTCAAGGCTAAAATTTTCATGTTAAAGGTTGTTATAATTCTCAAGTCATTGTTAAGGTAACGGTTTCCAGTGTATAAGAGTCAATGGTCCGGGTTACCATGGAGGCTTGAAATAAGAGCCATTCAGCCGGGTATACCATGGAGGCTTGAAGCTGGAACCGGAGCAGTATGATTTCATGTAATAACAACCTTTTAAGTCAGTCATGTCAGATATTTTATCAGTCATGATCTTTCAAGTTATGATTTTCAGAGATCAAGATCAGCTAATTACTTTGTACTTGCGGGACCAGTTAATACTGGAGCAGCCCTATACAGTACAGAGTTATAAATTCATGTTCACGATTCACAGTTTATGTTCATGATGTAAGGTCGACGTATAATAGTTATTCAGCCGGGTTAAATGTGGCGATCTGGTATATAGACAATTAGTCCAAATTTACCTGGAAACTTGAAGTCGTACCTTATCAAGTCAAGTAAGTCAGTAAATATCACGTTTTCAATCTCGAAGCGACTATTTAAGTTGTCTCGGGATAGTTTTCAAAGTTCAGACAAGGATGATTCAGTCATGTAAGAGTCAAGTCATGGTTATTCAGTCATGAGAATATTCAGGCCAGTCATGTCAAGATCCAGGATAGTCTGTCTAATAAGACAAGACTTATCTATCATTTTCAGTATGTCAGCGTCTCGATTCTCAAATTTTGAAGAATCTGAGAAATCGGGGGAGATATTCATTCATGATGGACTTCTTCTTGAGGTTAAGTTTTAACCTCGGAGGAAAAGTAAAAAGTTGCAGGTATCACAGGTTGACATACTCCGCGACGAAGAAGGGCCAATCGACAGCAATGGATCGTGCCATGATGACAAACCGACGCCTTCCATTCAAAGATACCATGCTTGAGTCTCAGTACACTGGGAGATTACAGAGAGTTAGTATTAAAGTACATTGAGGTTACTAGCTTGAGGTATTTATGCGATCAGATTATGTCGACGACGTAGGTGCAATGTTCGCCAGGTGCTGTATGCAGGCGTGCCACACTCACTTGATGAGGAGCAGGTGTGCCGCATTACAATGTGCCGCGAACGATGTGCCACGTTGTCGAGCAGCCATTCACGAAAGGTAATAACCAATACAGCTAGTTATCCTCATTTGTACATATGTGAAGCTCTGGAATCTTCCGTGTGTACCTGTGACAGGAGTCTTCACCACCAGCATTCAGATTAGAGATCAGCCAGCAGCCAGGAGATAATGACCAATTCGTTTCAGAGTTTCGTTTCGAAATCATGTCTTATCAGTGGAACACTTTCTTTTAGAAAAGTGTCCATTCTCAGTTAGCAGTATTCTACAATTCACTTAATTGTGAATTGATGTATCTTCAGTTCAGATCAAGTCTCTTATTCAGTATTAAATTACTGAATTCTCAAGTCATGTAGTCAGTAAGTATAAGCTTTATGTTAAGATTGTACGTTCAGTTCCAGTATTTCCGAGGACGGAAATATTTTAAGGAGGGTGGATTGTAACGCCCCGAGTTTAATAATAAAGGAAAGTACTAGGTTTTAGTTTTAAGCTAGCCTTTATTAATAAATAATCATGTTCATGTTCAAGTTCAGGTTAATCAGTCAGTTATATTATATGTTCGATTATAAGTCGATATATTATTCGGTTAATTATTTTAGTAACCGGATAAGTTTCCAGATTTAATTCCGATTCGTTTAATTAATGAGTCCGGAATTAAATATGCAGTCAGCGATATTCCGTCATATAATTTATATATTTTTAGTTCCGATATTAATCTTCGTAATTAATTATTTTCAGTCAGTTCAGTCGGAATTACCGGAAATTATTTTCGACGTACCGTTTACGTTCGGAATAATTTTGGTAATTAAGCATTATGTTTAATTAAATAATTAAACATAAGTGAGGGATTAATTAGTAATTAATCCAAGATGAGTTATAAATCCGTACGGTCATTTCTAATTATATTTTCCCAAAGCCGTATGTATTAAGTGTGCTTTGATGGTGGGATTTGTACAATTTTTCTTCATTATTAAGAGTAGTAACGTGGCATCATTTTGAGTTAATATAATGCTTAGTCATTTAAATTCTCTACAAGTGTCATTATGTGGCTAAAACACATAAGGCCATCATCATAGCCTTCCTTTCGGCTATTGTAGTATAAAATGGGGGAGTTGTGCTCTTTGATACATTTTTCTTCATCCTCCATAGTTGTCTTCGGCATTATATATATATCCCCTTCCAGCCTTTATATTTTGCTTCTAAGTAAAAGAGAGAGTAGTGGAAGGAAGTATTACCGCAAGCTAGCATAAGTTCCGGCCATCGCACACACACCGCCAGTAAGGCCACGCTCAAGTACCGCTCGGTTAATCACAAGTAGTAAGCATCGCTCGCATAACCGAAGTTCTTCACGACAGTTAAGCGCACGGCAAGCCGCATCGTACGCGTAGCAGAAGCCCTTCACGACAGTCAGCATACCGTTCATCGATCAGGAGTACGCAAGCATCATCGAGTGTTGTAGTGGTCCGTCGCCGCACCGCAAGCCACTGCACGGCATCGCGCACACGCGGAGGGTCACGGCCGAGTACGGGAGTTCGACACAATTAGCCACTTGGGCTTAATCAGAGGTAACTCCCGACGGTTATTGACCGAGATTAGCATGTTTATAACGTTTGATAATATAGTTAAACATGCATGCGTGTTATGTGTGGTATCAGCCATAGCCGTGCCG
>CACSLK010027752.1:12329203-12350224 GCA_902706635.1 Striga hermonthica | reverse complement strand
TAACATGAAATGACTTGACATGCTCAATTCCACTGAATATACTCAAAAATCATGATTTTGCTCAATATGCTAAGGTGGCCGGTGGCGTGCGCACCGTGCGCCGCCTACGGCGTTAAGCCGATCCTCGACCAACCTTTATTCTTATTCGACAACCAACACATAGCTGAACATGACATAATATTTACTGATCAAATCAACATGAATTGCTCGAATAATCAATATCAAACATGACCATACACATGGACGGCCCGTGGCATGCGCTACGTGCACATCCACGTCCCTTTAGCCATCTCAACGATTACACATGGAAATTCCTCGACCAACATGAGCTAACTGAACATAATATGGCATGTAATGGCTGAATGCATGAAACGTGTTCGAGAGTTTCGGACAAAAACATGAACATACTCGACATGATTTACTTCGAATGGCCGAGAGTAACTTAAAGCCATATCATGAGCATGACTTAAGCAAAACTGATCTAACATGACTTTAGCAACATCATGCAAAGGTGATTTGAGGTTACCTCTTCGAACGCTCGGCTATAACTACACCAACTCTCGTGACCAATCGGATGTTGTGCCTCCGTGCACACTCGTAGGATCTCCGCGTGCTTTCGACTAGGCTATCCGCGTGCGGTACCTCAAACTCAAGAAACTCTCACTATCTCTCTATACTTAGTATTATTTAGGAACATTTAGGGTGGCTAAATTCTCCCCATTTCCTTGCTATATATATGATGGCCGAAAACATGAAGAGGTGAGGAAATTGTTGGCTAAACCTTCTTGCACCACTTGTCAACATTAGAGGCTTAAGGTGTTTACTCATCCACTAAAATAGCTTAGTCACCCATTAGGACTTAACAATTTGACACCTCAAGCATTAAAAAGGGAAACAAATCTCCCTTAAATGCCCACTAAAAAAACTTACGGCTTTTTCATGAAAAAATGACTAAATTACAACTTAATGCTCACGGCATTTAAAATAACTAAGCATATATGACCTTAATTACACAACTATTGTGCTTAATTAATTAGCTAAGTTGACACTTAATTACCAAAATTATTCCGAACGTAAACGTGACTTCGAAATTAATTTCGAATAATCTCGACTGAAATAATTAATTTCGAAAAATAATAATCGACAATATTATTATATCGGAACTAAAAACATGATTATATTAATAACATGACGGGATATTACATTAAAAGTGATGGGACAATTCAGTTTATTGATGGTTTCTCGAAGATCAACGTTCAGGACTTGCTTTTCGGCGTTATGTGCTTCTCGGACGTAGGTTTTGGCCTTACGTCCAGACGTATCTAATTGTTTAGTGTTAGTATTTATTCGAGGAATATAATGAGGAGAGTTTGATGCAACATGAGCTCTGGGTTTCTTGCATTCAATGGTCGAAATTCTGACAAGATCAGAAAAAGTAAAAACTTCCTGGTCGGTTATTCTCTTTGGATTGGCACCCCGGTCATCATCATCTTCTTCGTCTGATTGTATTCATAAAGTAATTCCATCTCCCCGGAGTGGACCATGTTGATCATCATGACGTCCAACTCATCGTCACCGGAGATGCCCACGATACACTCATGATTCAAGGAAAAATATATCGAAAAAGATAAGCAGAGTTGAGAAATAAATCTTACCGCAGGAATAAAGTTGTAGATCTGAGTGGAGAACTTTAGAGAATCAAGCAGCGAATCAATAAATTGAAGGAAGCAAGAAATTGCAAGAAATTGAAGAGTTGGATTGCAGAGGAAATTAGAGTAAATCGATTTCGTAAAGGTGATCGATTATTTATACCTTTCCCTAAACCTAGAAATGACCGTTGAAGAAAAGAAATAGGGACGCGTGAGTTACACTTTCTACTCTCACGAGTAAATGCGACCCTTGAGAACTGCGCCAGTTAGTAACGCCTACGTGGCCTATAAAAAGTGATCGTTGCTTTGTCAGCGAACGTTGTATTTAATCACAAAAAATTGCGCCGTTTTAGCTTCGAGTTTCTTTCTCACATCAAAGTGTTGGGACGTCGGAATATACTAACAGGAAACCGACATGTCCAAATTGCATGGATTGAAAATTTCATGATATTCTTCAGCATCAATACCCGTCCTCTTCCGGACGCCCATTAATGCTGGGGGCCACCTTGTTGACATGGTTTTCATTAAACTAAATAATCAATGATTATCAGCACTAAGTGCTCAAGGGTAAGGGTTATGCTACCTTGGAAGTCATTGGGCTTACAAACTACATGTCGGATAAAAGTGGACCAAGTGCCGACGTTGCCACTCAGGAATCGATATCCATATAGTCGATAAGTTCACCATTTTCTATCTTCATTAAACCGATATCTCTCGTCAGTCATGGCGTAGCGAACCGATATCTACGACATACGAAACCGACATCATAAGAGGGTGCCAACTCAGCAAATCATCATGACAGAGGGCCAAGTGGCGCTCCACAAGAACAAGTGGCAAATAGACGCCTTTGACTTTTCTATTATAATTATTATTATCACAGCAATCTTGTATTGTAATATAAATAGCAGAAAAAAGCTCCAAAAGGGCCCGAACATTATTACTCATATAAAATCTAGATATGGTTTATCCATTTTCTTCATAAATCATCTTTGATTAACCTTGATTAATCACTAGACTTATACTTAATAACACTTGTTAATTCGCACATAACAACAGTTTGACGCTAGAAGGAGGGTCAAGGTTGGCGAGTTCATAACGGAGGTTCCCGACACACTCCATGGCTTTCAGGAAGAATGGTTGTGGGTTGGCGGAGATTGGCAATGCGCCGATTTCGGTAATGATCTTCTCGCCAATGGGACAAGTATCCCGATGGCTGTTAAATCTGCTTATTGTAAGTTAATTTTTCTGTTTCCTCATTTGAAGTATTAATTACTCGTTTTTTGTCTTCGCTAACAGGTGGACTTTTGCAACATTGTAGCCAAACCGCAAGAAAAGAAAGAACCTCGGTTCGGAGGAGTATTGTACGATCGAGTAGACAGTATTTTTGAGCTTTCTCCGAACAAGCGAAGGTATCAACGTCTCGTAAAGGATTCTCGCTTGGAACTTACTGGCTTATCACCTGGGATTCTGGATTCTTCATTTCAACCCAGTGAGCACCCTAATTGTTTTCTTCTATATTTTGTATCGACAACTTTGGTTGTAACTTGTAACTGTTTATCTGGCAGTATATTATCCGTTGTTAGGATATTTCAGCTTCGGAGATCCTGTAGAAGCTGAAGAACACAGGAGACATAATCTGAATTCGGACTTGAAGAACAAAGTCGGAAAAGGAAAAAATCTCCGATCACCTGAAATGGCCAGACGTATGAATTTGCTCAAAGCATGGAAAAAGAACCCGGACCGCTCTCGTGTTGTCGTTAGCGAACCGTCAGCGACGAGGGATGAACCGACTCCGGCTATTATGAGCGAGCCGGTTGTCGTTGAAGGTCAACCGATGATCTTCGAGAAAGTTGCTGAGGAGCCAGTGCAGCAAATTATAATAACGGTGAATGAATCTATCACTAAGGCCGAAATCACACAACAGATGCCCGAGGAGCCTGGTATGGGCTTGGTCAGCCGTCGCAAGAGATCCAGTGTGTCTCATGTGGCTGAACAAATGAAGAAGAAACAAGATACCAGCGTGGGTAAGGACAAGCAAGAAGAGCCGAAAATCGTCTTGAGGCCATCGTTCCTTAAAGTGGACGAGAAGAAAGCTGCAGAATTAACACTGCCCGAGGACGTATTTGAACCATGGTTCTCGATGTTTCAAACCATTAATAAGCCCAAGTTGCCGAATATCATCGATTTCCTGGGGAGGCAGTAAGTGCGGCGAAGGTCCCTTTAATGTCATGGGATCCAAAAACTCACGCCGGGATGGCGTCCTTACCCGACGATCAAAAATTCAGCTACGCTAAAGGCTGTTTGGGTCGGGCACTTGTCAGTTTTATTGTTGCCAAAGAGAGTTATCGCAACAAAGTCGCAGAGCTTAAGGAAAAATACAACGAACTCAGCTTGAGAGATGGGACAGTGGCGTCTTTGGAAGACGAAAAATCCCGATTCGCAGCCTCCATGTCGGAGAAAGACATACAGCTGAAGGCGACACAAACTGAAGTGAATGCTCTTAAAACCGAAAAAGAAAACTTACTGTTGGCTCACGATATCATGTCGGTCCATATATTCCTTAAAGACCCACGTTGGTGAGGCACACTGTAAGACCTTACCGACTGGGACGATCATATTCCTTAAAATATTAAAAGATTAAGGACCGGATATCGAGTTATCCGACCAGGTCCATCTTACCAAGAAAAACAATCATAAACAAAAAATCGTGTCGTCCTAATACGACAACAAAATCTCAAGTACGATAACCAATTCGAGAGGCCCAAGTGCCCACATACAAATCTATACTATTATCATTATTACACACGCGAATCCATTAAACGCGTCACATTACACGCAAAACATGAAAGTTGGGTACCGAATTACCCAACCAAGCCTCCATTCATATAGCAATCTCAAAAATTTGACTATCCACGCAGTCGACTTCATTCGTCAGAATAAAAACCATGATTAACGTCAATATGTCAGGCTAAAGCCTAAAAACGATCAATGAAGCGACCACGGGTCCCAAAATACCCGGACGACGTCCATGTATTATTTATCACAGTATAAAAAGCCTTAGGCTCATGATATACAGCAAAAAACGGCAAAATTGATTTTACATGCGACTTCAGAACAGTTCTCTTCAAGAACATGCCTTAAAGTCGGGGGCCTACTGTTGTTACCCATTTAGCATCGCCTATTAAAATGTTAGGCGTGGATATATATATTAAATAAATATAAAATAGCAGGTTCTTTTATCTGATTTATATTGACCGAGTTCCCAGAAGTCAAGACGGTCCACATCCAAAACCAATCAGAATTCAATGACGCCAGCTTGACCCAGATATCTCAAAGAAGCTAATTTGACAGACACGTCAAATTGTCCACAAGACACATGCAAGTTGAAGTGCCAGTCAATCCAATTATTTATTAGGCCCCGCAAACATATTTATTATTGGGCCCTGTGCGGTCATATTTATTATTGGGCCCTGCGCGGTCATATTTTATTAATTACATGTATATTGTGAAAGCCCATTACATATACGGGCCCATATTAGCCCAAATATAAAGATGTATAAATATGGGCTAAAGAGATAATTCTGGAAGGGGACTTTATCATTTCTTTCATTATCTGAACAACAGAGGCGGTGCCTCGATTCTCTCCTTCATCCAAAACATCTACAGAGCTTCTTCCTCAATTTTTCTAGCTTTTATTCATTCAATATACACCAAAAAATATACAGAAAATCAATATACAAACAGTTCTCCGAATACCCCGTGTTGTTACAATTTCGCATAGCAACACAAGTAAATAAGTTTAATAAAAATTAGAAATAATAACTGATTAAAAAAAGGCTCTCAAACCATGTGACTTGAGAACATGGTTAATTAAGTAAGTTTAATTGTTTTATTTAAAAATCAACTCCAAATGCTGCTACTTTCAGCGTTTCCAATTTGGAGGTTTAGGTATCAAAAAGCTAACTTCAACATCCATTAACCGAACATATTTGTAAGCTTATTGATAAAGTCAAAACTGCTAAAAGTCCAAAAATGCTGATTTTTTTTGTCAAAAAGCCATTTACCAAACATGGCCTATGTATTCTGTAAACATTTCAATGACTTGTTTGTTCGTTCTCTATGTCTATTTTCTTATGCATATATTAACAATAAATTCTTGTCCAATGATTATATCGTGAAGCTACATATGTTGAGCTCTCTCTCTATAGGTTTTAGTTTTATTTTACGTGCTCTTCAAGACTTTAACTTCTGAGCTTTTTTATTCTTTCTCAAGTTCTATACTCTCCTATTTGTTTGTACTCGCAAATACATGTGGAGTAATTGAAGACTCCTTTTGAGGTTTAATTTCTCAACCTTTTCTATTCTTACATTATAATGGTATTATGTGCTAAGATGGAAACTTTTTCGAGTAGTTGGGGGATGGCAATCTTAATTTGCATCTTTCTAGTTGCGTTATAGATATTGATTTAAATAGATCAAAATATTTTTTTCTTGTAGTAAGTTCTTTCAATGTGGTTTACATCGTGTTACAACAATCGTCTACTAGTGGTTTATGGTTCTACACTAGCTTATTTTTTGAACAAATTTGATTTTGATATGTATTTAAAGTAGTATAACAGTTTTGTAGTCTAAACGCAATTTAGCCGGCTCATTGTGGGACATATTTTGGTTTTATTTCCCAACATGTAATTTATATTTAATGTATTATTTTGAAATAATTTATTGATATTCATTGCCCTCATGTTTCATAGTTTTATATTTTGTTCCAGAATATTTTTTCCTTTCCAAATTCCCTTGATTCTTCAAATTCTAAAATGACTGATTTTTATTGTTAAAAAAGTTTGTTGGTTTTTTCATAATCACAGGTACTCTTCATTCTCTATCCTTTCAAATATTTTGTGTGCTTGTTTTAGTTTTAACCACAATTTGATTAATTCACATAAACATGAGAGATAAGATATAATTTTTTTATTACTTTTGTAAATATGATAAATAAAACCTTGTATAACAAGTATTTAAAAGACATAGAGAATGAATTACATCGAATTAATTAAGATATTTCATATTAGAAAACAATGTAGAGGATTAGATAGCATTTAAGTTTGTGGTGCGTATAAAATTTTACCACCATAAAATTTGTTTTAACAAAATAAACATAAATAATAATAAATAATTTTTTTTTTTCTGTGACATAGATAAACAAATTGTTCCTCAACAAGTTAGTTTAATGACCAAGTTGAAGACCATATGTGTCCAAGATGTAATGTCGCGGAGGCGGTGGAGCACGAGGTGAATGCAGCTTGCCAGGACAGTCTGGGCCCCCGGTACCGGGAATGTATGTGCAGCCTGAAGAGCCTGATGGAGGGACAGGACCCCTCTCCAAAGGATTAATAGGCGGGTTTTGTGCTGCTTTTTCCGATAACTCGACGTGATAATGATCAAGATCATGTGCATTCGGGATATTAGGATGACAAAAATGTGGATTTTTGTTTTCACAATCTGAAAGACCACTATCCATGGTGCGCCTGGAATTGTCAGGGACAGGGATAGAATCTATCTCAAAAAGATGACTTGGTGTGACCAATTCAGTTGGTTTTAGAGGTTGTATATGGTTATAAAATACTCTTCCCGAATTGCATAATTGTGCACAAAAAATGAGATTCATGACGAGTGAAGGCAAGACAAAAGTGTAGAGGTGGCTCATTTTTTTATTCCTTTAGGTTTTGCTTTAGGTTTAAGCAAACTTGGTATATGATTTCTCTGTCTTGTTTAAAACTAAGGATGTGTATTTATAGGAATGGATGTGGAAGAGAGACTGGGAGGACTTAATGGTTTTGAAAGACGTGTATGGTGACATGCAATATATACCACAAATGTGTAGCCATGATGTATAACTGTTGTAAATGGTTATTTGATTATTTTTTTAGTTTGTGTGGTTGCCATATATGGGAATTAGTTATTAACTAACTAACATGTTTCACCTCCAATAATTAAATTTTCAACTAAATATTACGAAACCACTAGTTTCAAGGAGTGGACTTAGAGCTATATTTATTTAGAAATACTTATGTCTTGTTTGGTAATCAGCAGTTAGCTGTTAGCTGTTAGCGAATTGCATTAGTTGTTTTGACCAGCGGATTACATTGGCTATTTTGACCAGTTGATTGTGTTAGCGGTTTGTAAAAAAGTGTTTGGTAAAATTAACTAATTTAATTAACTGTTAACATGTAAAATTACTTATAATGACATTAACATACTTTGTCATTCTAATTTATATTAAACTTATAATTATTTAAGAAATAGAAATAATTATTATTTTAAATATTTATTAAAGTGAGTTAAATATGATAAAAATATAAATAATAATAAAATGAAAATTTTTAATAATCAAGTAATAACCGATTAAAAAAAGCTCTCAAACCATGTGGCTTGAGAACATGGTTAATTAGGTAATTTTAATTGTTTTATTCAAAAAATCAACTCCAAATGCTGCTACTCTCAGCGTTTCCAATTTGGAGGTTTGGGTATCAAAAAGCTAACTTGAACATCCATTAACCAAACATATTTGTTAGCTTATTGATAAAGTCAAAACTGCTAAAAGTCCAAAAACGCTGATTTTTTTGTCAAAAAGGCATTTAACAAACATGGCCTATGTATTTTGTAAACATTTCAATGACTTGTTTGTTCCTTCTTTATGTCTATTTTCTTATGCATATATTAACAATAAATTCTCTCTCTTGAAATATTAATCTACCTTTTTAAACTTGTGTGTTAAATTGACTTCATCGTGTCAGAGTTCTAGATTTTTGTTTGAGAAAAAAATAATAATAATTTCAATTTCTATTAACTTACTCCTATATACTAGTTTTTATATTTTACAAAAAAAAAACAATATTTTTTTTTTTTTTATGGTTTGGGCATATTTAAGTTTTATATTTAAAACAAAAAAAAAATGTGCATTCATTCTTCACAAATGCACGACATCAAAATAGTTGTATGGAAGTATCTTGATATAGCCCTATTATCATAGCCCGATTCAAGTGACAGTTACCCGGCTGAAGACTGTGGACGACTTCATTAAGTCGACATCTACAATGTCTACGTGGCCCATCGGTCGTTCAAAGACCATTGGTCTGGCCACGATCTCCAGTCAACTTTAGAAAGTCGACAGACTATAAGACGACTCAAGAAGACAAGCAGGCACTCTAGGAGCCCCGGGTACACGTGTAACCTTAAATCGACTCGGCAAGGTCCTGAGTCGACTCATAAGACCTCCGACGACTTGATACACTTAGATGCAGCATATAGAAAATCTCTAAGGTAGACTAAGTTCACATAAGATAAGGAAGGATCTAGATGCTGACTCAGGAGTGGGCAGAATACAAACCGACCAGGGCATTTTGGACACTTCATGTAAGTCGGCCAGGACATTTTAGGTACTTCAAGTAAGTGTTTTTACCCCTATATAAAGGGGCCGAGGTAACTCCAAACCCCAACTTTCATTCTCTCCATTCATTATTCAGCTGCTACTCCTACTGAGCAGAGCTCATCTTCTTCTCTGTCACTGACTTGAGCGTCAGAGGCTCTTCACCGGAAAACACTTCCAGTGTTGAGTTCTTGCAGGAGTTCACAGCGGTTCACGGACGACTCGGAGCCAATTCAAACAGACTGGAGCTCATTCCCATCGGTTCACTCCAGATATAGGAGGAGACCCATCAAATTGACGCCGTCTGTGGAGAGTTCTTGAAGGAAGTAAGAGCTTTGCACCTAGTTCCGATCTGTTTGACATAGCGGAGAAGGAAGGATTGTCGAGAAATTTGAACGAGGACTTTCGGGCAGCATGGACGGATAAACGGCCGCCGCCGATTCCTGGCCCTAGACCACCACTTCAGGTGCTCGGTTTTCTGCCATTCGGAGGGCACGCGCCGTCGGGAGCGCATAGGGAGGAAGAAACGCCAATCACACCACCTGGGGTGAAGATTCCAGGGCTAACACAAGGAGGATCTAGCCAGACAAGGACCATCGACACGGGAACTGACAAGAACGAGTGGGCTAAAACGGCTTTGAGCTTGGGAAAGCAGTCTGAATTGTTGGAGCAAGGTGCAAGACCACCACCCCAGGTCGAGGAGAAAATGATGACCATGACGAGGAATGAGATGCAGATAATGATTGCGGAGGCGGTGGCAGCCCAACTCAAACAGGTGCAAGTCGAGCAACCTAGGATGGAGCCACCTAGAGTCGAACAACATAGGGTCGAGTTGCCACCCCATTATCACGAGCAACAAGCCCAGTCCAATGATAGGCAGATCAGGAGGGTTGAGGAGGAAGCATCCTCCATTAGGACAGCCAATCCGCAGGCGAGGGATGAGACATTGGAGCAGTTGTTGGCCCAAGTTCGCGATCTACAGGCCCGAGTCGAGGGGAAGAAAGTTGGAGGCCCGAGAGGACATCCGTTCTCGCAGCACATTCTGGATGCCGACCTGCCACAAGGTTTTCGTGATCTAAACATAAGTTATGACGGATCAACTGATCCATCCCGTCATATGAGGAGTTTCGAGAATATGGCAGTTCTGCATCATTACAATGACCCGGTGCAGTGTCGAGATTTCCTGACGACTTTGCGGGGATCTGCGCAGGATTGGTTTCATCAACTGCCAGCAGGAGCCATCAAGAACTTTGAGGGATTCAGCGCGAGCTTTCTCAATCAATTTGCAAGTGTTAAACCGCAAGAGAAATCGTATTTGACCTTGATGGGCATTCAGCAGAGGGAAGGCGAGTCACTGCGAGATTATGTGGCAAGATATACGCGAGCGTGCGTCGAAGTGCCCAGAGCGTCGGAGAAAATCAACATAGGAGGTTTGACGCGAGGGTTGTTACTAGGCCTATGCAGGAATTCTTTAGCAAAGCGACCGGGTAGAACATTTGATGAAGTATTGGGGAGATGTGCGAAGTATATGAATGTCGAAGAAGCTGAAGTCGACTTGTTACGGGCGGTTAAAGTGAGTAAAGTTGACTCTCGAGATGAGAGGAGGGATAAAAAGTTTCTTCGACCGGGGAAAGGAAAGGGTCCCCACGAACTGAGAGTGATGGGCGATCTAGAAGTTGGAGGCCGACTCAATACAGCTTCTTGTCGGCCCCCCAAGCGCAAATTTTGGAGGTAATGGAAAGAGAAATTCACGACAATGTCGTCAGATGGCCCAAGACGAGAAAAGATGGGCCAACGAGGCCAAAGAGTAATCTATACTGCCGATTTCATAAGGATTATGGGCAAAATACTGACGATTGCAGACATCTTAAGGACGAGATCAAAAGGCTGATTAAGGCAAGACACCCGAAGGAATTTATATACAAGGATCGGGAAAAGTCGAGCAGGAGGAGAGAGAGAAGCCGAAGTCCTCGCAAGAGGGGGAAAACGCCTGAGAAAGAAGAGCTCCCACAGAAAAGGGGAATAATACATATGATATTTGGAGGATCGACTGATGGGGATTCGAATCGAGCAAGAAAGGCGTATGCCTGAGGGCGCCATGAGAAAGTCGAGGTACAACAAGTCGACAAGAATGGACCGGTAATGAACTTCGGTCCAGCAGATGTGGAAGAAGTTGAAAGACCTCACAACGATGCATTGATGGTAACTGCCCAAGTATCCGGATATGAAGTGCAGAGAGTGTTTGTCGACACTGGGAGTTCTGTGAATGTAATTTTTTATGATTGTCTCAAGAGGATGGAGCTCGACATACAGCTCACACCCCTCCATACCTCACTATTCAGTTTTAACGGGTCAGAGGTCACGCACCTAGGGGAAACCATGCTCGATGTCGTCCTAGGAGAAGGTGACTTGCGGAAGGTAAAAATGGTGAGATTCGTAGTGGTCGATGTCGAGTCAGCTTATAATGTGATCCTTGGGAGGCCAGCGCTTAATGCATTTCAGGCTGTGGTGTCGACTTATCACATGAAGTTGAAGTTCCCAGTCGGAGACCATGTTGGAGAAGCTCGAGGTGATCAGAAGTTGTCAAGGACTTGTTATCAAATTGCTATGAAAACCAATCAACGGACCGAAGTTAGAGAAGGGAAAAGGCCAATGGCTAGCGAGAAGAGGCCGAGCAGCGATCTCGAACCACGTGGTGAATTCATGGAGATGTAGACTGGGGAAACAAAAGAACAGACCACTAGGATGGCAGAGGACGACAGCTGCCGCGATCTTGGCATATGATACATCTTAAACGCTTTTATGCATAGGGCGATGTTTTAAATAATTTTTTGTACTGAGCAAAGCTTAATCAAATCCAGTAATGCAATAAACTTCGAGATTATGCTTCAATTGTGTCTTTTTCATTTTCATGTCGATCCCATCATGATTACTCAGAAAATCAAATTTTTCAAAACGGCTATAAAGCCGGCCAACTCCAACGACTACGAAGTCGACCTAATACAACTACGAAGTTGTATTCGAGTGGAATCTCGACTAAGCTACGAAGCTTATGACTACGAAGTCGACCTCATACAACTACGAAGTTGTATTCGAGTGGAATCTCGACTAAGCTACAAAGCTTACGACTACGAAGTCGACCTATTACAACTACGAAGTTGTATTCGAGTGGAATCTCGACTAAGCTACGAAGCTTACGACTACGAAGTCGACCTAATACAACTAAGAAGTTGTATTCGAGTGGAATCTCGACTAAGCTACGAAGCTTACGACTACGAAGTCGACCTAATACAACTACGAAGTTGTATTCAAGTGGAATCTCGACTAAGCTACGAAGCTTACGACTACAGAGTCGACCTAATACAACTACGAAGTTGTATTCAAGTGGAATCTCGACTAAGCTACGAAGCTTACGACTACGAAGTCGACCTAATACAACTACAAAGTTGTATTCGAGTGGAATCTCGACTAAGCTACGAAGCTTATGACTACGAAGTCGACCTAATACAACTACGAAGTTGTATTCGAGTGAAATCTCGACTAACCTACGAAGCTTAGGACTACGAAGTCGACCTAATACAACTACGAAGTTGTATTCGAGTGGAATCTCGACTAAGCTACGAAGCTTACGACTACGAAGTCGACCTAATACAACTACGAAGTTGTATTCGAGTAGAATCTCGACTAAGCTATGAAGCTTACGACTACGAAGTCGACCTAATAAAACTATGAAGTTGTACTCGAGTGGAATCTCGACTAAGCTATGAAGCTTACGACTACACAGTCAACCTAATACAACTACGAAGTTGTACTCGAGTGGAATCTCGACTAAGCTACGAAGATTACGACAACGCAGTCGACGCAGACAATGAGGTTGTATCTTGAAATAAAATCTCGTCGAGAGACTATGAAAATCAACTTAAAACGAAGAACAAATGATCCCATCTTTACATTTCAGATGACTAGCTATGAAGTTGTTAAAAATGTTGCTCGACTTCGACCAGCTCGCAAGCCGGGTTGGGAGAAGACGAGTTGAAAAAAAAAAGCTTTTTGTTTACCAGCTATGAAGTTGTTAAGAATGTTGCTCGACTTCGACCAGCTCGCAGGCCGGATTGGGAGAAGACGGGTTGGAAAAACTTATCGTTTACCAGCTATGAAGCTGTTAAAAATGTTGCTCGACTTCGACCAGCTCGCAAGCCGGGTTGGGAGAAGACATACAAGGCAAGTTAAGAGACTTAAAAAGAAATCATTCAAGCATAATCAACTACGAGAATCGACGATACACATGAACGATGAGCCCAAAAAAAAAGATAGAATTATATTAAGCAAATAGTTCGATACATCTGTAGCCGTCTCAACCTCTACAATTTTGAAAATAGGTTGAATACGACAAAGAAAAATAAAAGCAAGATGAACAACGCACCGAGCAAACAATAAATTTTTCTGAGAATCGGCAGTCAACTTCTCAGCATCTTGATCACCCTCATCCCCAATAGGCTCAGTGCCCGCCTCTCCATCCTCCCCAATCGGTTCAGTGCCAGCACGCCCATCCTCGCCGACCGGCTCCAGGCCCGGACGCTCAACTTCAACCTCCTCGTCCAGAAGTTCTTCTTCCTCCTCGTCATCCGCCCCACTCGGTTCGACCAAGTCTGTTGGACCAACTAAGGAGGTAGAAGGAACCTCAAGTTGAGAGCCCAATCAAGCCTTTCGTATGGCCCGAGCCTCGAGTCCCGACCACCACTGATAGTCGTCGGGAAGCAATGCGTCTCCACGGTAGCTATCTGGGAGAGGAAGGGACTCTTTGAGCGCCTGGCGGTCGACCTTTCCCTCGAGAACAGTGCCCTTCGCAACCGCCTTCCACGCATCAAACGTGAAATGAAAATACTGGAGGGTTGCGGGGCACAGTTTCTCAAGGAAATCGGGGGAGTTGCAGAACGCCCCGACGACTTCCTTCTGGTAAGCATCGAGGAAGACGGAGCCCATTGGCGACTTGAGGAAGGACTTGCGTCCCTCCTCCCTCTCAATCTCCCTCTCGGCCACGTTCTCCTCGCTGGCCTTCACAAGGTCGGCACGAAGCCGGTCGACTTTGGAGAGGGCGGTGGCCTTCTCAGATTTAAGCTTCGCAATGATGGCATTGGCCACCGCAATATCATCCTCCTTCTACTCGAGCTCGCGAAGTTGTTCTTCGCACTTCTTCTTGTAAGCGTGGACATTGGAGTGGGGCGAGCTGGACTCCTCAAGAAGAGTGGGCATCACTTACGCCATGAACTAAGGAAAAACCAAGAAAAAAGACAAGTTAGAACAAAAGCAAGAGAAAAAGTCGACTTACCACTAGCCGCAAAAGAAATAAAAGTCGAGAGCAATTACCCGAGAAAAACACAAAAGGGCACGACCAGCACGGTCATAGGGATCGCGATCGGCGCAGGCTTTGTTGGCAGCGGGGATAACCGAGCCGAGGTATTTGGCGATCTCGTGAGGATGGGGGTGGTCCCAAAGTCGGGAAGGCCGCTTGAGGGTAATTGTCTCAAGGCCACCAGGAGAGCGGGGAGTCTCAATTGATTTCCCCTTATCACGGCCCTTTTGGCGCTTGGCCGAGTCAGGCACCAACACGTAGTCGGTTTCATCCTGGGCCCTCTTGCGAGACTTTGACCCCGAGGCCTTTAGAGGCACGACCACGGAAGGGATAATCACTTTCGATTTTCTAGCGGCAGTCGTCTCGACTGCCACCTGCCTCAAACTAGAACCAGAACCGTCATTACCTCCCGCGGGGTGAGAAGGTTGCTTGGCGGACTTCTCGCCACCCTTAGTCTTCTTGGTCTCAAAGCGTTGCAGAGCCTTAACTGAAACACGCAATGAATTGAGTAGTCGGTTAAGAGCCACCGCAATAATCGTCATCACAATATGTCTTGGAGTAAAAAAAAAACAAACAAACGAGAGACGATTAAGTGAATAAAACATGCGGGCTTACGGGGATCGTCGACCTGAGGAGCATCCTCATCAATCCAAAGGCCCACATGGTTAAGGAGACCGCTATCCTTAACCAGCAGACAAGCACTCCACCTAAACTTATTTAGATCGTCTAACATGGTTTGAAACTCGCTCTACTGAGGGCGTTTGAGGTCTGGCTGAACTTTCGATGTGATCCAGATATTGGAAAAGGGATATTGGCCAGAAGCAGGACGAATATAGAAGAATTTAGTTTTCCACTCGGTAACATTGGAGGAGAGATCCTCGAGGAAGGAAACACCAGGACGGCGACTCAAACAGTGGGCGTCCTTTTTGAAGCGATAACTATAACAATACAGAAGGAACTCGGGCAAAAAACGACCTAACTTTATTCTACAGATTATGATAAAGGCTACCATAATGCGAATGGCATTAGGAGAAAACTGATTTATGGGTACATTGTACATGTTGATAATCGACAAAAGCTCTGGTTGAATAGGGAATCACAAACCGAACATTATTTGGTCAACGAAGAAAGTGAAGCAGCCCTCAAGGGGATGAGTAAAGACATCGTTGGGACCAGGTGGAACCAACTCCCAGTCAGAAGGCAAGCCGCTGAACGACCTAAATCCCTCGATTTGGGCTGTAGAGGCATAAGAAAAAGGTTTTAAAACGACTACTTTAGCCAACGAAAATGCTACTCATACAACATTTCGAGGATCGTTAGGAAGAGCGATCAAAGGTACAGAAACTGGACTAGTTCTATATACAGGAATGTCTAGCAGTTTGAAAGGAATACCTCGGGGAAAAGGGTCGAGACGAGGAGTTTCCCCTCGAGAAGGATTTTTTGGAAGATCTACCAAGCCGCCCTCTAAAAGGGCTTGTTCGTACTCATCCCAGTCGACGCGCGGAGCAACGACGCGGGAAGAAGAAGATGGCGGGGATACACTAACCACTCTGAACCCCACTACATGCACCAATTCGGACGATTGGGGGCCCTCGTCGATCAAGCGCTCAACGGTACCAAGAGAGGAGCCAGAACCGAAATCTAAAAAGAAGAGGAGAAGGTCGAAGTTAGTAAAGCATGGAACAGACTAACAAGGAGGAGATTAAGAGCGCATCGAGAGACGAGGAGGAAGAAAAGTGTAGGGGAATCAATCCCAGGACGACCAAATCTTAGGTCAGGGCCGACCTACTAAAAGAAAGAACGACAAAGTCGATGGCGATACGCGAAGAGGAAAAAAGACTCTAAGACGAGTCAATTCGCCAAAAAAAAGCAACAAATCTAAGGGTTGTTCCTAAACATGAAAGATCTGACGTCGGAAGTTACCCAGAATCATCTAAAATTTCTTAAGAACACGAAGAACATGCATAGACCCCAAACCAAAAACCCAGAAAGCCAACATAACATCTTGCAGAAATAAAAAAGGGAACTTACACATGTTGATTAGGGCAAAGAGTTCTGAGAAGAGTTTGATAAGTCACCGGATGTTATGAGCGCCAAAAACCCCCAAGAAGCTAGATTGCCGGAGATTCAAGAATTCAAGGAAAGAGAATCGCGAAAAGTGAAGAAAGAAGACAATAAGAGATATTTATAGAGCGTTTAATGAAGCCCTAGCCCTACGATTAAAGAGGGAGTCAACGGTTAAGATAAGGCACGGAATTCGAAGCGGCAAAAGTAGATGGAGGCGGCGAGTCACATCCCACTCACGAAAAATTTGAAATTCAAAGAAAGAGGACAGAGGGTCATACTTCAGGAAAATTCTAAGTGAAAGCTTTGACTATAAACTAAGTCAAATGAAATAAATCGTTGACATGACGAGTCAAAAATAGAGACGAGACAATTCATCAGTAGAAGGCAAAGGACCTAGCCACCAAATCGACATAACGATTTGCGAATAAGGACGAGATGACTACCAAATTTAATCTTAAGCTCGAAGTCGCTTAGAGTAATATTTGGGGGGGACTAGATGATATAGCCCTATTATCATAGCCCGATTCAAATGACAGTTACCCGGCTGAAGACTATGGACGACTTCATTAAGTCGACATCTACAATGTCGACTTGGCAAGGTCCTGATTCGACTCATAAGACCTCCGACGACTTGATACACTTAGATGCAGCATATAGAAAATCTCTAAGGTAGACTAAGTTCACATAAGATAAGGAAGGATCTAGATGCTGACTCAAGAGTGGGCAGAATACAAACTGACCAGGGCATTTTGGACACTTCATGTAAGTCGGCCAGGACATTTTAGGTACTTCAAGTAAGTGTTTCTACCCCTATATAAAGGGGCTGAGGTAACTCCAAACCTTAACTTTCATTCTCTCCATTCATTATTCAGCTGCTGCTCCTACTGAGCAGAGCTCATCTTCTTCTCTCTCACTGACTTGAGCGTCGGAGGCTCTTCACCGGAAAACACTTCCAGTGTTGAGTTCTTGCAGGAGTTCGCAGCGGTTCACGGACGACTCGGAGCCAATTCAAACAGACCGGAGCTCATTCCCATCAGTTCACTCCAGATCTAGGAGGAGACCCATCATATCTATAATTAAATGAAAAAAAATGTTGCAAGTTAGCCTATCGCATCATGTTAGTTTTGTTTTTTTTTTCAGTTATTCAAAATTTGTATCGTAGTGAGTCGAGTTCATTTGAACTGTTTGGGGGTTTCTCGGTCCATTTTGTCTGTACTTGTTTTTGTTTGTTATATCGTGTTATTCAGGCAGTTTTTATGTCATGATACTCTATCTCTGTGTCATGTATATTCTTTGGGTCATTGTTGAATTGTAGGTCGAAATACTATAGAAGATCAATTAAATTGAAAGACTATGTATCGATTGAACCATTAAATTTTGTGAGTCATATGTCGAATCCGAGAATAAGAAAAAACTTTTCAAATTGTTTATGTCTACTGATTTTAGGTTGTGTCAGGACTGACACGCGTGCTTTGTATCGTATGCTAAGACCTTCACACGCCGCTAGTGCTTGATCTTCAATGCTTAACCGAACCGCCACATGTAGTTCGCAAGCTGTGAGTACTGGTTATGTCACGACTTCCCTTCCAATCATGCCAACCACATGTAGTTTGTGGACCGCGAGTATGCCTTCATCATGCATGCCTTTCCAAAAAGGTTAACAACATGTAATCTACAAGTACGTGTATGTCTTACCTGCCGAGAATAACTCGCGGGTTGTGAGCTATTGACGACTCATGAATCTTGACTTCATCGCCTCAGGAGTGCGTTTCCTGCTACCCGACCGCCAGAGTCGTGAATGTTGAATTCCCATGAAGCCTGCCCGCTTCACCAAAAGCATGTACACTCGCAGATTGTGAGTAAAGCACGACTCACAATTAAATGTGAGTTTAGTGTGTTTAAGCCTACGTTAGGCTTACATACACTTATCGATGATCATTTTGCACACCATTCACTCATTCTCCTTAGGTTTTAGTTTTATTTTACATGCTCTTCATACTTTGTCACTTTAAAGATCTCAAAGACTTTAACTTCTGAGCTTTTTATTCTTTCTCAAGTTCTATACTCTCCTATTTATTTGTACTCGCAAATACATGTGGAGTAATTGAAGACTCGTTTTGAGGTTTAATTTCTCAACCTTTTCTATTCTTACATTATAATGGTATCATGTGCAAAGATGGAAACTTTTTCGAGTATAAGAGGATAAGTCTCCTTCTGGCAGAGGAATGTGCGATGTGATGATTTGCAAATTTAAAATATTTGAAGTACTTATTGATTGTTGTGATTGTCGTAAAGTTTTGGTGTTTCATAATTTCTCCATCCTCTTAAGTTTAAGCTATCGAAAGACGCGTAGTTGGGCGGAACTAAAGCATTTCGATGGATCATTTTTAGTTTTCTGATAAGTGAAAATTTTCACTATTTTTCTTTTGCGAGCTAGTTTTTTTCTGAAATTCTCCTGTAATGTATAAAACCAAATACCTTGATTAGAATGTTGAGTTCTTGTTTTCCATTTATGTGAGAAATTGTTGTTATAGTATAATTCCAAAGAGTTATCCATCAAGACATGACCTGAGGTTGGGGAATTTCGTACTCTATACATACTTCACAGTCCTGTTAAAAAGCTAAATTAATTGCGTACCTAGTAATCAAGTTTTTAGCTTAACACTCCAATTTAAAAACATATATATTTTGATTCACAAAAATATATTATTTTCAATTAAATAAATGGCAAAATGGCGGGAATTAACACGACCTTTACGTGTTTGGCAATTTAATCACGACTTTTAGACCTTGACAAATAAATACATGACCTTTACATTTTTGGCAAAATGATACATGCTTTTAACGGCCGTTAACGGAAATCCGACGTGGCGACCAAGTGTATCCGAGTCAGCGATCAGGTGACAAATTGTGACACGTGG
The DNA here is from genome assembly GCA_902706635.1 of Striga hermonthica. Classification (NCBI taxonomy): domain Eukaryota; kingdom Viridiplantae; phylum Streptophyta; class Magnoliopsida; order Lamiales; family Orobanchaceae; genus Striga; species Striga hermonthica. The sequence goes on along the minus strand of CACSLK010027752.1, from coordinate 12,330,808 downwards.
CAGAATTACATAATTGCAAAATAATGCAAAAGGGAGGATTTGAACCTAGTACCTCATATATATAACAAGTGGTTATAAACCACTTGACCCAAAACAACTTATTTTAAATATTTGACTTCATTTATATATATACAAACATCATTTTATTATATCCTCCCTATATATAATTCCAGAATGCGCTGAGCCTACGTGGCTGCTTCTGGTGCTTCGGAATCCTATTTGGCGAAGAATCATGCTTCGTAATTAGGTTTGGATAAATAATATTGATTTATTAATAATTAATAATCTAGGTTCGGGTATTCCATAAATATTATTTAGCTAACTTAGGTATTTTAATATAATTTTTACTAATATAACCCTTTAATTCTTTGTAATTTTACATAGTGAGACACTAAGTGACTAATATATCCCTGAATTTTGATTTGTTTCCTTCAATAAGCTATTGAATTATAAATGTATTTAAAAAGTTCATAACTTTTGTATTTCTTATCGGTTTTACATATATAATAAATCAAATTAATCATCTTTTGATGATCTTCGATTTGACATCCATATTGTATATATGAAAAAATAAATTATATTTATCTTTGTAATAATAAAAAAGAATAATATTTATTAAAATTCATTAGAAAAATAAAATTATTAAAAAAAAAAGTATGCACATTTTATTTTAATGCATATGAAAATATTAAAACTATTTTGGAAATATTGACAATTTATTTATTTTTTCTTACATTGCTTATTCTCGTATTCCACACTTGCCAAACCCTAAATTTTAATAATTTGAAATGGTCAAACAAATCAAAGGTGTTAGTTGTAGCTATATATATAAAATGACTTGCCATTTATAATTAGGTGGGTCAAAAAAAAAATAAATAAATAAATAAATAAATAATAAAAATAAAATCAATGATAACTTTTGTATTTCTTATCGGTTTTACATATATAATATATCAAATTAATCATCTTTTGATGATCTTCGATTTGACATCCATATTGTATGTATGAAAAAATAAATTATATTTATCTTTGTAATAATAAAAAATAATAATATTTATTAAAATTTATTAGAAAAATAAAATTATTTCTCAATTGATATATTTATATGTAATGTAGTTATATATTGTAAGTTAAAAAAATTAGTATAACATAACACAAGTAAGTCGCACAAATAAAAGTGTCATAATAAATATATAATAATATATATATTCTTATAAAAAGTATTTAAATTTTTAAACTAATTTTCTCATTACTTTCAGATCTTAAGAAAAAAATTAGCAAGCACCCGTGTAATACACGGGTGTTGTACTAGTATTATACTAAATATATAATATATATTATATTATATTAAACAAATAATATATTATATATTAAACAAATAATATATATTATTGTAGTACGTAATTTAATATATTATTTATTTAATATATAATAATATAATATATATAATAATATAATATAATATATAATATACATTATATATTATAATATAATATAATATACATTATATATTATAATATAATATAATATATAATAATATAATATAATATATATAATACATTATATATATTGTAATATATATTTTAATATATATAATAATATATT
>CACSLK010027752.1:12300366-12311226 GCA_902706635.1 Striga hermonthica | reverse complement strand
GTTAAATCGCCAGAGGCGTATTTTTTTTTTAATTAAATTGATGGATTTTTTGTAAGCTTATTGATAAAGTCAAAACTTCTAAAAGTCCAAAAATGCTGATTTTTTGTAAAAAAGCCATTTACCAAACATGGCCTATATATTTTGTACTAGGTTTTATATTTTACAAAAAAAAAATAAAAAAATTATGGTTTGGGCATATTTAAGTTGTATTTCTAAAACAAAAGAAAAATGTGCATTCATTCTTCACAAATGCACGACATCAAAATAGATGTATGGAAGTATCTTTAATAAAATGAAAAAAATGTTGCAAGTTGGCCTATCGCATCATGTTTGTTGTGTTTTTTTTTTTCAATTATGCAACATTTGTATCGTAGTGAGTCGAGTTCCTTTGACTATTTGGGGGTTTCTCGGTCCATTTTGTCCGTACTTGTTTTTGTTTGTTATATCGTGTTATTCAGGCAGTTTTTTATGTCATGATACTCTATCTTTGTGTCATGTGTATTCGTTGGGTCCATTTTTGAATTGTAGGACGAAATACTATGGAAGATCAATTGAATTGAAAGACTATGTATCGATTGAACCATTAAATTTCGTGAGTCATATGTCAAATCCGAGAATAAGAAGAAACTTTTCAGATTGTTTACGTCGGTTGATTTTGGGTTGTGTCAGGACTGACACGCATGCTTTGTATCATATTCTAAGACCTTCACACGCCGCTAGTGCTTGATCTTCAATGCTTAACTGAACCGCCACATGTAGTTCGCAAGCTGTGAGTACCGCTTACGTCATGACTTCCCTTCCAATCATGCCAACCACATGTAGTTTGTGGACCGCGAGTATGCCTTCATCATGCATGCCTTTTCAAAAAGGTCAACAACATGTAATCTACAAGTACGTGTATGTCTTACCTGCCGAGAAAAACTCACGGGTTGTGAGCTATTGATGACTCATGAATCTTGACTTCATCGCCTCGCGAGTGCGTTTCCTGCTACCCGATCGCCAAAGTCGTGAATGTTGAATTCCCATAAAGCATGCCCGCTTCACCAAAAGCATGTACACTCGCATATCGTGAGTAAAACACGACTCACAATTAAATGTGAGTTTAGTGTGCATAAGCCTACGTTAGGTTTACATACACTTATCGATGATCATTTTGCACATCATTCACTCATTCTCTTTAGGTTTTAGTTTTATTTTACATGCTCTTCATACTTTGTCACTTTAAAGATCTCCAAGACTTTAACTTTTGAGCTTTTTTATTCTTTCTCAAGTTCTACACTCTCCTATTTATTTGTACTCGCAAATACATGTGCAGTAATTGAAGACTCGTTTTGAGGTTTAATTTCTCAACCTTTTCTATTCTTACATTATAATGGTATCATGTTCAAAGATGGAAACTTTTTCGAGTATGAGAGGATAAGTCTCCATCTGGCAGAAAAATGTGTGATGTGATGATTTGCAAATTTAAATTATTTGAAGTACTTATCGATTGTTGTGATTGTCGTAAAGTTTTGGTGTTTCGTGATTTCTCCATCCTCTTAAGTTTAAGCTATCGAAAGATGCGTAGTTGGGCGGAACTAAAGCATTTCAATGGATCATTTTTAGTTTTCGGATAAGTTAAAATATTCACTTTTTTCTTTTGCGGGTTTGTTTCTAAAATTCTCTTGTAATATTATAAAAACCAAATACCTTGATTAGAATGTTGAGTTCTTGTTTTTCCATTTATGTGAGAAATTTTTGTTAGAATCTAATTCCAGTGAGTTGTCCTTCAAGACATGACCGGAAAATCCGTACTTGACACTTCTTCATAGACATACTTCATCTGTACTTCAAAGTTGAGGTTAATAAGCTAAATTAATCGCATGTCTAATAATTAGGTTTTTAGCTTAACACTCCAATTTAAAACAAACTATATTTTGATTCACAAAAATATATTATTTTCAATTAAATAAATTGCATGTATACATAACGCCATGTGATAGATCTCCTCCTAGATCTGGAGTGAACCGGTTGAAATGAACTCTGGTCCATGTGAACCGCCTCTAGATCGTCGCGAATACCTGCAAGAACCCAACGCCAGAGGGGTTTCCGGCGATGGGCCTCTGATGCTCAAGTCAGTAAACAGAAGAGAGAAAGATGGAAACTCTGTAATCTAGAGTTGTAATGTATGTAGAAATGTGTAGAATGTGGAAAAGAGAGTTAGGGTTATACCTCAGTCCCCTTTTATAGGGAAAATACTTGCTTAAAAATAGCTACCTGGATTATTTGGATTGCTCTCGATCAGCCTGACCGAACTGCCCGAGATTGGATCTTATCTGTATATTAATCACATCTGAGTCATCATCAAATTCATTCTTATCCATTTACTGCCTTTATCTCATGCTCTTGTAGTCACAGAGCCCTCTAGTCACAGATACCTCTAGTAGCGGAGACCTCTAGTTACAAGGACCTCTAGTAGCAGAGACCTCCTGTAGTGGAGACCTCTATTCATAGAGACCTTTAGTCACATATGAGATCTAGCTCCTCTTTTCTAGTCGAGACGAGATGACCTCTAGCAGGTCGAGATGAGGTGACCTCTAGCAGGTCGAGGTGACATCTAGCAGGTCGAGATAACCTCTTGCAGGTCGACATGACCTCTAGCTCCTTCTCTCGTTAGGTCGAGATGACCTCTAGCAAGTCGAAGTGACCTCTAGCAGGTCGACGTGACCTCTAGCTCCTCCTCTCGTTAGGTAAAGATGACCTTTAGTAGGTCGAGATGGCCTCTAGTAGGTCTAGATGAGCTCTAGCTTCTCCTTTGTCAGGTCGAGATTGTTGGTGTATATACTGAAAGTTTGGCTTTAGATGTATTTACACTAAACCCGTTTGAATGAGAATCATGTTTTATTACACAAGTCTATGTTCTGTTGTTTTGCACATAGATAGAATGAGTCATCATCGGGTAAGTAGAAGATCATTCTATCAGTTACTTACGAAAGAAAAATTGTGGTTCACAACCAATACATAAATGTACTAGTGCAACAAATCAGTCAAGACAAACTGTACAGTTGACACTACAACCATTCGCGATGGGGTGTTCATGTCCATCTGGGTTGTGAACCACTTATTCTTGTTTCGCGAGTAACTGATAGCATGATCTTCAGTTCGCACGATGACGACCCACACTATCTAATGCAAAACAACAGAACGTAGAACTTGTTTAATCTAACATGTTTCTCATTCATAAAGGGTAAAAGTGTAATATCATCCAAAGCCAAGCTTTCAGTATATAACACTAACAGTAGCATGGTGGTGTTTCTTGTGCTATACTTAGATGACATACTTCTTATTGGAAACATGAAGATGGAGTTGCCAGAAAGAAATGTCTCAAAACCAAACTACTACTATTATAAAAGATAAAGTAACGTCTCCCACTTCAACAGCTGCCACTTTTGTGGCATCTCCTATGTAGACGGTTATATCTCCTTCCATAAGCCGTCTGGTTTCCTGGAACCCCTACAAAGAATTGCAGACATATTAGTGGCTCCAGTATCTACACACCAGATTCTGGTAGATACAGCCGCTAAACATGATTCTACGACATTAACAAGAGAGTTACCTTTCTCGAGGAGAGGGCATTCGACCTTGCAGTGTCCTGAATTGTTGCACTTGTGGCATTAACTTTCGACTTCTTTGCCACTGCCTGAAGGGTTGGTCGCGTGGCAACCAGGGAATCTTGTGCCTTCGTCTTTCATGCAGACTTCTTTCTCTTCCTGCCCTTGTGAGGCCTGGAAGGTTCAGCCTGCTCGGCGACTAGAGCGTGAGGCGCCTGAGTAAGTAAGGCCTCCGTCGACTGAAGCTCTGTTAGCAGTAATGGAAGAGCCATATGCATCTTGTGCATGTTGTAGTTCAACCAAAACTGATCAAAACTCTTCAGCAGAGATTGGAGGATAATATCAACCTGGGTTTCCCCGTCAATAAAACCTCTCATAACCTCAAACTCGTTGAGTAGCGTCATAACCTTTAGGGCATGCTCCCTCACAGGTGTGCCCTCGGCCATACGCATACTCATCATAGCACTAATAGTCTCCTGCCTAGCAGCCCTAGACTGGTGTCCGAACAGATTCCTGAGATTGAGGAGTATGTATGCCGCAGTGTTCATAGACTGATGCTGATGTTGAAGAAAATTTGACATAGATGCCAGAATGTAACACTTCATCATCTCATCAGCCTTCTTCTACCGGGCATACTCCTCTTTCTCCTGCTCATGAGAATTAGCCGCGGGCTCTGCCGGGCATGTCAGTAATAGAACACTTGTACCCCTCAGCAGTCAACACTATGTCTAAGTTCCTCTTCCAATTAATGTAATTAGGACCAGTAAGTTGATTTTCTTTTAGAATGACAGATAACTGATTGAACCATATGATGAATATAGCCTACGAATCACGAAAATAATTTTACAGATTAAACACTTTGAATTTAACTGCTAATATTGACACTCTGAAAACAATATTAACTTAAATTCACCGACATCTCAAAACACTGTGAGTAATGCATGATACGAGGGTAACCCTACACAACTCAATATTCGTCAGAGAAGGGCTTTTCAAATGCCCATTAATTTCCACAAGTCAAAACCAAAATCATGATGAACAGAATTATTACTTGGTCTCCATTTGGCCATGCAATAGAATTCTCCTGTGGGGAGCGATCGTAGTTGGTGTGTTTGTGTCTTTTAGTTGTGTGTTGTGTGTTTTCTATTCTAGCGTGGCTAGCGAGGTTCTAGGCGGACTTTAGATCCATCCTCTCAGTTTTTAGTTCTGGGTTGTAATATTCAGCCTTGGGCTGCTTTTGCACAGTTGTGCGTTTTGATATATAATATCTCTATCGTTACGGAAAAAAAAATAAACAAGGAAACCTTGTATATTTTTCTATGTTCAACTGGAACTCCCACTGCAGTAGAATTCTAGTTGATATTGGACTGCTTGGTCAACAAGTAATCCTCTCCACCTTCAGCCTCCGCCGGTGGTCGGATTTTTTTTTTTTTTTTTAATTTTCGCGCAAGCTGCGTGGTCCTTCGGGGCTCCGGTCCGGTTGGATTTTTGGGGTTCGTTGATCTCTTGTGATCTCCCGCTCATCAATCCACGATCACAACAACGAAAAATATAATTTTAAAATTTCATAATCCGATCCTAAATCTAACAAAGTACATATTTTTCTAAACAAATAACTAAATCTATCCGTTCAGCCCCCGGGAGAATAATTACTACAAACATTAATCCATAAATTCCTCGACATGTCTGAGGCTTAAAAAACAAATTTAAAACAATACATCACATTCACAACATTCATCAAACACATAGTCGGCCATAATAGTGGATTAAGCTAATTTATGCAAAACCAATTTATGCGAATATAATCCACTATATAGTTGCGTTTCAACACATCTTGTCAAATATAACCGTAAAAATTCGAACTTTGTACAAAACGAATTAACCAAGTGCTCTGATACCACTTGTTCGGATCTATGGGGATCTCGTTATGTACAAATCACGAATTCAATAGCAAACATAAACCTATGCGCAACGGATCTAAAGGTTTGACGTAGAAAACTTACGCCTTAAAATTTGTAGCGATCTGGTTGATCTTAAATGGATGACCGGGATGAACACACGAACAGGATGGAATCACGAACAAAACGTCGGGCTCGCAATCGGGTCGTGTGGATCACGTGGAATAGGTTGCTGGGTCGGTCGCGGCTCCAAGAGGTGCGCATCGCGGCGTCGGGCTACTTCGCGGCTCCAGTTCACGGCGGCGGTCCGTCAGCTGTCATGGGCTCGCTGCGGCGGTCCGGGGCTCACGGTGGTCGGCGGTTCATCATATGTCTGCTTCTGGTTGATCACGGGATTGATGAATATATGTACCTCAATAGACCACGAGATCTTCTACTGTATATCTCAAACACCCTCTTCAACTTGTACTAGTGGAGCAACAAGAAGAAGATAAAGCTCGAATGGGAACTGACAGAGAGCGCGACTCGTAAGAATAATTGTGGGATTCTCTTCTATTCCCATGAGTTTAATGATGTATATATAGAGCTACATTAGGGACCCTTAGGAGATTAGGAATATGGCTCCTTAATTAATTAAAATATAACTGTGAGTCAAACCCATTATTCTAATTAATTAAATAATATTATAGGCCACCAACATAATGTTAGTGCACTCCCTTTTCCTAGCCCAATTTATAATTGAGGCTCCAAAAATAATTACTCGAATTATCTCTCTGTGTTTAAGATATAATTTCCATTAATTAATTTAATTACACAATCAATAATTAATTAATTTATTATTATTTTGCCGAAGCTAGCACTCGTTCATCAGATTATTACTATGTCGGAATTTAATCCACCTGCAGGGTTTAGCATAATAATCCTTCATGAACTCACTCCGAGGACATCATCAAACTAAACGTACATGGTAACCGTAAATATTCCAATAGCACACCATACATGCAGTAATATTACCCAAGACAGTATGAATATTAATTAAGAGAACTGAACCTCACCCAAGTGAATCAAAATAATATTTACTGCATATATATATATATATATATATATATATATATATATATATGTGTGTCTATTTAATATCTTACGGGTTAAAAGAACGTAGTAATTAACCGAGGCCTAATTCGTTTACGACGATCAATATAAAATGAATTTCTCCTCTCTAGGATCCTATTCAATACATGAATGTACTGGTGTAACTGATCAGCCAAGACAAACTGTACCGTTGACACTACAATCGTTCGGATGGAGTGTTCATTTCCATCTAGGTTGTGAACCACAATTATTATTTCGCAAGTAACTGATAGAGTGATCTTCGGTTCACCCGATGACTAGTCACTCTATCTAAGCGCAAAACAACATAACCTAAAAATTGTTTAATCTAACATGATTCTCATTCATAAAGGGTAAAAGTGTAATATCATTCAAAGCTAAACTTTCAGTATATAACACTAACACTTTAGTTATTTTATTTAAATATTATTTTAACATATGCACTAACACCTAACCATACTATCTTTTCTCAAAATTAACTATAATTAAAAAACAAACCAAATAAAAAATAGTTGAATCCATAAACAAGCACCCCCTAAACAATCGTCTCCTTAATCCTTGATTTCTTGTATGACCGGCCAACTAAAACCCCCTCATTGAGTTTTGTTGCTATTAATTATGGTTAGAGCAGTCAAAACAGGCCGGCGGGGCGGGCGGGCCTAAGAAATGTTGGCCCAACCCGCCCCGTCTTGGGCCGCGGGTTTGGCGAGCTTGGGCCGCAGGTTTGGCGGGCCTGTCCCGCCAATAATTAAAAAATAAAACGCTCTATTGAAAAAATTCGTTGAAGATCATGTCTCCGATCTCATATTAACACCATAAAAAATCCAAAAACATAAAAGGTGAAGTACAGATCTTAAAACATGTACTCATATTTTTAAAATTTAAATAAAAAAATTAAGAGAATGAGTTTGCCGTTAAGCTTCCACCGAAATCCTGCCGAACCGAACCCATCGATGGTTGAGGATGTTGTTGTGGGCAATTTAGAGTAGCCCAAAGTGTAAATATCTGGGGGAGGGCGGTAAACAAGCGGAGCTCGATGATTGGGGGAGTGCGATTTAGGATTGAGGGAGGGGCACTGTTTTTTCATTACGGGTATCCGCCTTTTGTACTCTAAAATCGAAAAAAAATGGTTTTTTCATTATGGGCATCCCACTTCTGTACTCTAAAATCGGGGGAAAAAAAACGAGAAGGAAGAAATTGGGCCAAAAGTAAAGAGAATAAATTGTGCCAAGAGGTCCTCCTATTATATCACATATTATATATATATATATATATATATATATAACATTTTTTTTTAATTAGGCGGGCTAGCCCGCGGGTAAGCCCGCCCCGCCCCGCCTCGCCTCACGCCCGCTCCAGCCCGCGGCCCACATGGGCCATCCCGCATAGGCCCGCTGGGAGCGGGCCTAGAAAATCTCGGCCAACCCGCCCGCGGGCTACATGCCAAATTGACGGCTCTAATTAGAATTAAGGACACTGGTTGTCTTTTATAAAAATTTTATTTCTTAATTAACATGGCTCATGTAATATTCCATTTCTGCACTACTAATATTACATTTTTGTGTTTTTTTAAATAAAATTACTTCTCCTTAAACCATTCCTACCATTTTCTCTCATTTTCTTTTATCTCTTTCCATTTTTTTTTTCTCTCTTTCCACTATCAATAAATTATGTTTCTTCATATTAAACTAGTGTAGATCCCGTGCGATGCACGGGTGCACAATATTAAGGTCATTTATCCAATCTTATATTTATATAAATGAATAAAGAAAAATGTACGGGATATATATATAGTACGTGACCTGTAATACATATAATGCACGGGGTCCACACGATTTTAAGATCATTTTTTAGTACAGAGTCCGCACGATGCATAAGGTGCACAATTTTCTAGTATGTGTAATACAAATACATACCGTGCAAGGGACAGAAGCACTAAATGAGTTATTTCCACAGAGTTTGCCCGTTAAGTAACTCCTGAACACGGGTGCACAATTTGTAGTACGTACAAAAAAATAAGAACAGATTTTCATACAATTAGATAATAAATAAAGCTTTTTTTATTTTAGTAAAGATTTTACGTACTTTTTTGTTACTTATCGGATATTATGAGATTTTTTTGTTAAATCGATTTTATGGGATATAATACAAATACAATTAGAGATGATTGAACAAAATCAGAACATATTTCTACACAATTAGATAATAAGAAGGAATTAGATAAAGAAAAGAATGAATTAGATAAAGAATTTTGAGTCTGCCATTTTTTTAGTATAGATAGATTTTACGTACTTCGCCGATTTTTTGGGATTTGTTTTAACCAAATCAAAGACGAACGCTGAAGACTGTTTCTATTAACATTTACAATGTGTATTTAATATTTTTTTTTTTGGAAAATTTTCGTTCTAAGCGTGATATATAAATATTAAAAATACTTAAAATATTTTATAACATCTATAAGAGCATCTAAATTATTCTATATTATTCACAAACTAGTACAACACCCGTGTATTACACGGGTGCTTACTAATTTTTTTTCTTAAAATCTAAAATTAATGAGAAAGAGTAGTTTGAAAATTTAAATACATTTTATAAGAATATATATATTATTATATATTTATTATGACACTTTTTATTTATGCAACTTACTTGTGTTATATTATACTAATTTTTTTTAACTTACAATATATAACTACATTACATATAAATATATCAATTGAGAAATAATTATATTTTTCTAATAAATATTAATAAATATTATTATTTTTTATTATTATAAAAATAAATATAATTTATTTATTTCATATATACAATATGGATGTCAAATCAAAGATCATCAAAAGATGATTAATTTGATATATTGTATATGTAAAACCGATAAGAAATACAAAAGTTATCAACTTTTAAAATACATTTATAATTCAATAGCTTATTGAAGGAAACAAATCAAAATTCATGGATATATTAGTCACTTAGTGTCTCACTATGTAAAATTACAAAAAATTAAAAATTTATATTAGTAAAAGTGATATTAAACTACCTAAGTTAACTAAATAATATTTATGGAATACCCGAACCTATATTATTAATTATTAATATAGCAATATTATTTAGCCAAACCTAATTACGAAGCATGATTCTTCGCCAAATAGGATTCCGAAGCAACAGAAACAGCCACGTAGGCTCAGCGCATTCGGGAATTATATATAGGGAGGATAATGTTTGAAGCTACCTAAACTACCCGTAAGGAAAACATGTCTAAAAATTCTTCATATATGTATATATATAGAGAGAGCAAATGTGTAAAAAAATTTATACAAATAATATTTAAAAGTATCTAAAATATTAGTAATTAGACAGGTGAAATTTAGATTTTTAAAAAAATCTAAATAGATAATGGATTTATAGTAGTCATTAACTTTTATTTATTTATCTTTAAAGTTTACGATAGATGAGGGATGTGATTTTTTTGACTCGTTGAGATGAAATTTTGTAAGTTGGGTTATGAAATTTTCTTAAACTTGTCCATATTTATGGAATGGGTTTTTTAAGCTAGGTACATAGATTTAAAATTGTAAAACAAAAAAAAAAAAAAAAACTTTCATAAATCATTTGATTTGGTATTTTCGGAGAGCTTCATTAAATTAAAAGTGTAAAATAAATAAATAAATAAAGTACAATTGAAAAAGTGACAACCAATTGTATGGAGAATTAAACTAAATCCAATTTTGTAGGATGCATTAAATATTGATTAAATTTTATATGTAAAATAAAACACAAAATAACTGGAATAGTTTTACGTGTTGCAATATTTTATATTTAAAAAAAAAATTAAAAAATCTTCATTTACGTGCTGCATACCAACATTTTAGGAATTACATGGATATTCCAAAATTAATATTGCATACCTAATATTTTAGAAACTAATTAAATGCTAATTTGATTTGCAAACCTAAAATATTATATGCATTAATTAAATATTTGATAAGATTAAAAATTCATTAATTATGTTTGACTTTTCTAACTACTATATTTAGAATAAGATCTCCTTTAATATAAGTATTAATTAGTAAACTCAATTCTCCTTTCTCAAATTCACATCTCATAGTTTGGCAAAAAATAAGAGGTGAAGAACTCCACGCTACCATGTGAAAATCTCTCTTAACACACGACCAAAATCCATGGGTCTAATAAGCTTCCCCATAACTACCACAATCGCCATTTTTTTCTTTTGCCCACTCACACATAGTCGCCATTCTTTT
>CACSLK010027752.1:12289281-12300345 GCA_902706635.1 Striga hermonthica | reverse complement strand
TTTGAGTTCTTCTCCATCTATTTCTTTCTATTCGGGCGGTGCCCTTCCCCGCCATCGGCTCGGCGGACCGCCGTGAGCAAAAAATCCACAATCTGCCAACCAATTGGATGTGGCATGTTAAATCCTGGTATGCAACACTTTACCATTCAATATTTCTTGTTAGTTCCTCTATCATGGTCTATGTCTCTTTGTTATAGAATTTGAAATTGGGTGTATTAAAGGAGATAAAGTAAGTTGTTCAAATCTTGGTCGTACCAAATTTTCTTTATTCTAGATATCCTAATTTGAAAAATATTGCCTCTTAGAATTGTAGTTTTTAAATATCTTAAACTAGTACAGAGTCCGTGCGATGCACAGGGTGCAAAATTTTAATGCTATTTATACAGCCTCATAATTATATAAATGAATAAAGAAAAATGTACGGGTATATATAATACGTGATCTGTGCGAGGCACGAGATATATTTATTTGGGGAATATTGTATTATAAGATGCAATATTCAATAAAAAGTTTTATAATACGCAGGAAAATTGTACAAAAAAATAGTATTCGAAAAAGAAAAAATCATATATTATGAAAGACCTACTTGTACACAACATTATGAGTTTGATTATTGGGCAACTCGTCATCCTAACAAACTAATATCTTCAACCACTTCTATTAGTTACACGCGAAACAACAACATATAATTGCTCCCGTGTAGCATGATCTTAAAATCACCGGATGTCGAACGGTACTTTCCTAGATTGCTGTCAACTTGGTAATTCTTGATACAAATTATCATGTTCTCCTCAAAATTTCTCTCTCTAAACGCAACCAAGTTGATTGCCCGTAGCCATGCCGCAATGCAATTTCCCTAAACATGGTACAAAAAAGTAATTAATAAAAATATTTTTTTTAAAAAAAATATAAATAATTTAAATATCTGAATACATACACGATAAAAAGAAAGAAGTCAAATTCTAAATTTAAAAAATAAAATTAAAAAAGTAGAAAATATACGTTTCATAGTTCGAAATTAAAAAAAAAAAGTAAAAATAATTTGACTTACAGTTTTATCATGAAAAACCAACTCGAGATAGGATTTGTATGTGTTGCCCCGGTTTTCAAAAAATATTCTTACAATTCGAACCTTCAGTATAGGCCTATTAGACCTATTCACTTGTTTAATTAAGTCAAATCATTGATTCATTGTTTTGAATATAAGACTAATTGAGGATATTTTTTTTTGTTCGCAAGAGGTTGACATGGACGATGACGACGACTCAATATTATGAGATTTGTAATTTATATTCGATCGATAAATACAATAGCGTTAATATTTTTATGAAAAAATCTCATTATACGGAAATCAGATTACAGCTAGAGAAACAAATTTGAACAGATTTCCATACAATTAGATACTATCGGTGATAATAAGATAAAAAGGAATTTTGAATATATACAATGTAACACCCCGCCTGAACTTACTAAAATCAGAGTAAATTTTTCGCGCTATAATTGGAAAGCACTGCTTTAATTTTCGAAAACTCATATTAATTTTTCGAAAATACTTTAACTTTAAAACACGGGGTGCTACTCAACTTTAATCTTATATCTTTATCTCTTAATCTATCATGCATGCGACTAAGTAAATTCATTCTAGAATTGAGGCCATGAATAATACCGGATAACACATGCATATTCTGAAAATCTGACATCTGAAATACTAGTCTAAAATCTGACATCTGAAATACTAGTCTGAAATCTGACATCTGAAACTCAAGTCTGAAATTCTGAAATATTGTTCTAGAGTGCGGAAGCAAATATAAATTCAAACATCGAGACAAACATGCAGCAAACGAACATAAATAAAGCATAATTAATTCAAACAATTCAAAACATGACATAACACAAATATCATGACTGATGACCACCACCACATCCGGCTCACGCTCCACGCGGGACTCCATCACCTGAAAATTAGGGTAGTGGGGAGGCGTGAGCACAAAGGAATCAACGGTACTCCGCCAGAACTGGCACTGAATACTCAGCACAATTAATAACAAACTATGAAATGAACATATATATGAAAAAACTGGTCTGGCTATGGGACTAACGGTAAACCGATACTCATGTGCACACTCTGGGGGTCCCCTACCACAGAAATCCAGGAAAGGCACTAATCACCCCATCTGGACGTCAGACTTAGGCTGGGCATCGCCCACTCAACCAAGTCATAACTGACATCTGACATCTTGACCAAGACGGGATCACTCATCCGTCTCGGTCCTTCAATTTAATCACATATAGATCTCAGAGATGGTAAATTATTAAAAGCGATGAAATACACAGTACATAGTCCCCACCTGGAAACTGGCGAATGCAAATGCTGAAATGGGTAGCTGACGGAGGCTCGACTCTCCTCAAGCTACAAAATATATTGAGCGAAATATTCTAAGTATTAGGCTCAGAAATAGAACTCTAATCTTTAATATCTTATTGTCTAGGTTCGTTCACTCTGCTTTAAAAATCATTTTAGGGATTTACGAGCAGATTTTGAAAATTTATTGTCTTTGAGGCATTCTAGAGTTCTCTGAAATATTCCTAAGTCTGGAACTATATTCTGACTTAATCTAATCTGATTGAAATCTAAACTATATATGGATCTTTAATCTATCTGGAATCTTAACTTTATCTGAAATCTATCTGAAATATAGATCTGTACTTCTATCTCTGAAATTCTATCTGAAATATATATCTGAAAACCCATCTGAAAAATATTTCTGAAATTTTATCTCTGAAATTCTATCTGAAATATATATATGAAATTCTATCTGAAAAATATTTCTGAAATTCTCTGCGAACCATCCGGCCTGCTCGGACTGGTTCGACTGAACTGGACCGACGGCTCACTCGGAGCCAGTCGATCATTCGCTTGACTATGTGCAGCTCGGTTTGACCGTGGTCCGGTTCGGCGTGGCAACTCGGGCCGGCACGAACTCGACTGACACGGTTTAGCCGATGCACGGTTTGAAACGGTGCCACGGTAACTGACGCAAGGGCGTGCTTGGACCACGGCTAACGGAACGGCGCGTAGACGGAAAGGTCAGATGGACTTGGTGCACGGGCACGCACTCGGCGGTTCGGCTCCAACGGTCGGACGAGAGACGGTCACGTGCGCAAGACGACAATACGCATTACGAATTAATAATACGACGGCTAATAATTATTCAGGCGATACTAAGGTTCAATCATTTATAGTCGGATCCAGAAAAATATCCAGTTACCGGAACCAGATAAAACTAGGGTTTTGATTCTCGAAAATCCTACTCATTTAAGGTCGATAATTAATTAATATATATATATATATATATATTCTATGTGATTTATAATAAATCTATAATCCACAACTGCAGCTAAAATCTCAATCAAACGAATATTTTATTTTTATCGCATAACGTCTAAAGTCCCGATTTTTATAACTAAGTCAAACAACATTCAAAATTTATGCAAATCGAAACATAACATCCTCAATATATGTATGGTCCACGGTCAACAAATCAAGTCCAAGTTCAACTCCTAACCCAATTAACTAGTAATCGCTACAACCAGTCAAATACACATAAAATCGGTTCGCCTATCAAACGAACCTCGAAAATTCTCAAATTTTTACCTAAGTCTCAAGACAATTAATTATGATTTATCAAATTTAAATAATCATTTTATCACTTATGTATAAATAGATCAAAAAATTGATCGGTCCAAGCTCGTAAAAATCCCAATAATTCAATTTTTCTCAAATCATCAACTTCACATATTTATATCATCTCAAATATTTTATCTAAGCCATCAAAATCGAGTTCTAGTTATTATACCTTAAATCGTGCAAAAACGGTGGGTCGAAAAATAGATCGAGCTAAAAACAAGGGAAAGGGTGCAAATTGGTTCGACTAGGGGCAGCACAACCCGGATCTGGTACAACCGGGTCAGATCTCGGGCTAAGAAAGTTGGAAACGGACAAATGGGGTTGCTGGTCGAGTCCCCGAGCTACAGTAATGCGGAGGAGCTCTTTTTCCGGCGAGTTCGGGCCTAGGTGCGCGGAGGCGAGCTGGACGCGCGGTGGCTGGTCGGGAAGCGCCGGAACTTGGCTGGAACGCCGCGTGGGTTGCAGACCGGAGCTGGGATGGTGGCCTGGTGGTGAGCGGCGGCGTGTGAGCTCGGATTTGCAGGTTGCCGTCGAGGATAGCATGAGGACGGAGTTGTTGAGGTCGCCGGTGTGGGAGGAGCTGCTAGGGTCGCTGAAAGGCGGCGTGAGTGGGAGCTGCGGTCGGGAGACGCGCGAACCGAGGTGGGCTGAGGAGCTAGGGCCGTGGAGGCGCCGCTGTGACGGGAGCTCGAGCTTGTACTGTGCAAGGACGTGGGTCGCGGGTCTATGCGTGAGCTTGTGCGAGATGGACGGCGGGAACTGGGCTTGGGCCGCCGGTCCGGACGTGGTGCAAGCTGGTTCCGTGGATGGCGAGTTGCGGGCTTGAGCAGGTATGTGCGAGCTCGCGGGCTGAGGTGCGGGTGAGCCAAGGAGCTGCGTGGGCTTGGTACTCGTCGGCGGGGAGATCGCCGGACGTTGGCCGGAAAAACTGAAGAAGATGGTGGTTGGCGGAAGTCTTTGAAGAAGCTTGAAGGAGATGAAGTGATGAAGAGGATAGGGTGTGAGTGGCTAAGGTTTCCTCTTTCAATTTTGACCAACAATGAGCTAAGGGTTTGTGGTATTTATACACACATGTAAGATTAGGGTTTGGTGTGAAATTTAGGCTTCAATCTTGGGCTTAAATTTAATTGAATTGGGCTCCAAAAATATCATTTGTTATTTGGGCTAGAAGAAATCCTACGCTTGGGCTCGATTTTAAAATCGGATGTGGACTATGAATTTTAAATGCCCGGTTAATAAAAATATTCGAACTCAAACTAATTAAATTAACCGGTTAAATAAAATGTGACGGCTTGAAGTAATAATTTCGACTTGGCCGAAAATTAATATTGGGCCCAGAATTAAAATACTACGAGGGCTCGACATTAAAATTATCGCTTGGGCTTGGAAATTAATTCGACTATTCGAATTAAAATGGCTGACTAAAATTATTGGATTCTCAAAATTAATTGGGTCCAGTCAAAATTGATTGGGCTAGAATAATTAAATTACTCGGCTTTGATTCGCTTACCAAAAGCTCGATTAATCCAAGACTCAGTTTTTAAAAATATAACCGATACTTGGGCTAAATGAATCTGACTTTTATAATTAAAATCGAATAAATTCTGCATGGTTTAGATTTTAATAATAATTATTCAATTTAATGCCAATAAATATAATAAATGCATCAACTTAGGAAACTGACTATTTATGGAAATAAAGTCGAGCTCCATAAATAGTAACTAATATTCTGGGCATTACAATCTATCCTCCTTAAAATATTCCGTCCTCGGAAATGCTAAAACTAAACATAAGTCCGACTCGACTAGAAGCTAGGAATCGAAATGTACATATTACTAATCAGAACTGGAAATCTGGATAGCGAGCTCGAATCTCCTCCTCTCGCTCCCAAGTGGCCTCGGCCTCGCCGTGGCAGCTCTAGCATACTCGAACTAGTGATACATCTCTATTCCTCAGCCGTTGGACCTTCCGGTCCAAAATCGCTATCGGTTGCTCCTCGTAAATCAGGTTCTGCCCGATTTCGAGCTTTCTGAAATTCCACACGTGCCTTAGATCATGCACGTAATTTCTCAACATCGAAACGCGAAAG
Organism: Striga hermonthica; assembly: GCA_902706635.1. Classification (NCBI taxonomy): domain Eukaryota; kingdom Viridiplantae; phylum Streptophyta; class Magnoliopsida; order Lamiales; family Orobanchaceae; genus Striga; species Striga hermonthica. Next base: position 12,294,568 of record CACSLK010027752.1, on the reverse strand, counting down.
ACGTTGTGCACACCCGGAAGCTCGGGTGGCAACGCCAAACTGCATACTACCTCGCCCACTCGATCGAAGATCTCGAATGAGCCTATATAATAAGGATCTAAGAATGACACTATGGTCTCGGATACTCCGTGGAATTGAGTAATCCCACAGACGTAAATATTGAGAAACTACTCCATGGTCATCGTTATCCTCGCGGGCAAACGCGGGCCGACTTCGCCAGTTGGTCCACAACTACCCAAACCACATCGAGCTACTCTTTTTATTTGGGTAGTCCCGTAACGAAATCCATGGTAACGTGCTCCCACTTTCACAACGAAACCTCTAATGGTTGCACGAAACTGGGTGGAACTTGTGCTTGGTATTCACCTGCTGGCAAACCAAGCACTCTTCCAAGAACTTGGAAATGCTAACTAAGGTATATGACAAAACTCTAAACTTCAAGTCTAAGATTTCTAACTCTGAATTCTGTCTTCCACCTGCTAGTGATCTCGGCTATGCCATGGCAACTCTGGTATCAAGCCTCCAGGTAAATTCGGACTAGTGACTCTTATTTCAAGCCTCCATAATTTACCCGGCCTTATGGCTGTTATACAACGTTAACCCAAGTTCAAGAAATTGGGGTCTCTGTCTGGATACTGTAATAGGGCGGTACCGGCATCGGCCGGTCTTGCTGTTACTAGTTCACCATGGCGACTCGAAAATCTCACTATGTGCCTAAGATTAAATCCAAGACAAAACTTTAGAAACTATACTAGGGAACTTCAAAAGAAGCTCATCTATACTTTTAGCAGTATCGCCTTAGCTATGGAGACACTTTTGGACTTAGAGATGCCTACTTCTCGGCTCTCTGACTAGCGTACCTTCCGCCACACAGTGGCTGTAGGTACTATCTCAGGGTCAACTCGGACCAATGTGAGGCTCATCTAAGGCTTCCACGTGTTCGAGTTCGAGCACATCTTCTCAAATTCGAGACGCGGGGAAAAATCGCTCAACATTCCCCGAGAATTTCAGCGACAAAGCCTCAATTGTTAGGCTTAGCTCGCCGTCTCGGCTATATGCTGAAAATGACTGGGGTAACTAAGTTGTTGCTCATTTGCGGCTGTGACCCTCGGGGTCATCTTGCCGTTCACATTGGTCTGAAAGTCTTTTTGCGGCTGGCCTGTACACGACTTTTGTCGATTCAAGATTGCCTTAAGTCTTAGCGTAGATCGTTGATCTCTTCTTTATTGTCTGCCGGTCTACTATTGACCGAGAATCTCTCGTGCTATTTTTTTTTTTCTTATACGTCGACGATCCACACTTGTCTGTACTAAATCGTATGATACCATGAAAATCGACATTTATTAACTATCTTAGTAGCAAATTGCTCTTTCGAATGGATTTGCCATTCAAAACGCAAGCATCTGAGTGTTTTGATCGTCCATCGATCTGTAATGCTGATGAGGAAAACTAGAAATTGCGGTTTGACTAGCTGTGACTCGGCTCCTGACGATGCGGTACGTAGACCACGGTACGTTAAATGCAGCTTACCCACTACCCGGGGCCCACGGGCGCGGAACACCTGCATGTTATATACCTGCGTGCGATGTACCTGCGGCGTCAGTATTGCCTGCAATCATAACACAGTCGTATCCACGTCTTATGCTAGTGGCTTCATGGCACTGCGGCGCTGAGTTAACTCAGCGCACTACTACTGGATTTAACTTTTTCTTGATATAAATCGAGGGTCTCACTACTTATATGGGTAAGATTTACCCAATGGTACTTAAAATTTCAATGTTACGGCTTTTCTGTTCTTTCTTCCTTCAACGTCTATTCTAAAACTAGTGATGTCGTACACCACTAGTACTTAGAGATGACTTCATCATCTCAACTTTCTCGTGCTTTCTGATCTTGAGGCTTCGGGCTTCTCAACTTCTCATAGAGGATGTCCGAGCTTCAAGTTCAATCTTGGAACTTGTTGTCTTCCCGCATGGGTCGACAACTTCTCGACTCTCAAAGGTGAGTACTTACTCTCCTCCTTGAGTCTACATAACTTTTGGTAATTAGTGCTCATCTCCTTTCTTCACGAACCACCGGGCACACCCTAGGGTGACGCTCTTGGTCCAAAAATTCACAATTCGAATCTCGGTCTTCAGTTCTTGCAGCTTCTTGGCGTCTGGGTCTTCAGCTCTTGCAGCTTCTTGGCGTCTAGGTCTTCAGCTCTTGCAGCTTCTTGGCGTTTGGGTCTTCAGCTCTTGCAGCTTTTGACGCTAGTCCTACTCCAGCAACAGGTCGATCGAATTTCATTTGTCGGTTAGGTGGTCTTCTCGGTAACATTTTGAGAATACGCACACGCGATTGAAACAATGGTTAACTCTCCGGACGTTATTAGTGAAGTGGTCTCTTTGTCTCTCTCTCTCTCTTCACGACTTCTAGAATTTTCCTATCAGCATATCGTCCATCTGCCCACAACTTCCAACTCGAGAGTTGTGGCATTCGGCACAGGTATGCAAAATTTATAAGTCTTCGTCTTCTTAAACATGCTATCTCAACTTCCACTCAGCTTTCATTAAATTCTCTGTGAACTGTCGTCTAAGTATTCTCATACTATTGGAACTTCCTTGGGTGACGGAGTCAAAACATGACTCAACGTGCAATCCTCGCTCTAGTTTCCTTTAAACTGGGTCTCCTCTTTCTCTAACTACTAGAGATCACCTCATATGGAAAATATATCTGCTATGGTTCAGTTTCAAGCCTCCATGGTTTCTCCCGGACTTATGGCTTTTATTTCAAGCCTCCAGGACTTACCCGGATCTATGACTCTTATACACTGAAAAACTGTTACTTCTTATAATAGTTAAAAGGCTCTTGCCAACTCAAGTGAGGTAACCTCTAGAGTTATAACTTAACTTAAAACTCACATAGTTCAAGCAATGGAAAGTCCAATGCTTTATCTATGTGTTGCAGTCTATCGACGCGATAATCTAACTTTTGCAAGTGTCAAGTTATAGAAATAACTCGCTCTTTGCTTACATTAGAAATGCATTGAGATTTTGGTCTCAACTTGAATTTTTAACGGAGTTTCAAAAGCATGGAGAAATTCACACAACAAAAGTATTGCGGGTTCACGGAATAGAGATAATTAAACTATACGCACCTTCTTAAGTCTTCTGGACTTCTGCTTCTAGTGGTGATGAGCGTAGTGTTGGCACTTCCTCCTCCGTGTTGATCCTGGGTCAGCTCTTTCTTGCTAGGTTCTGCCATTTCTAGCAAAATTCATTGAAAGGTAGAATTTACTTCGTCTTAACTCTAAGGTTTGAAATCGATCTTATGGCTCGAATAGATTGCCACGATTATTCTCGATACGTAGAAAAAGGTACTTTTCCACAACATAATCGAGACTGTTTCTAGAGTTATATTCTGCTCTGCCCCTCAGAAAAGTCGACGGTGGAGCGTACAAATAACTTACTTTGCTGAAATTCTGACTAAAACAGTATAGCCGATTAATAAATAGCTACACTATACTTTAATAATTTATCGAATTCCGAAAACACCTAGCTTGGCTAGAGTTCCGGTTACACTAAAATCTTCTAAGTTCTTACTAGAGTTCTGACTAGAATTCTCAAATCTTACCCGAAGGATAGATCTAGCGCCCCTAAAATAATCTGACTATAATTAAATATGCATTTGCAAAATAAAAGTTGTACAGGTGACGTACCTCGGAGTCGGCGTGGCGTGAGCGTGGTGTGGTCATATCTCACTGAAATTTCAGTATACAGAACCACTAAGTGGCTCTGATACCAACTGTAACACCCCGCCTAAACTTACTAAAGTCAGAGTAAATTTTTCGCGCTATAATTGGAAAGCACGGCTTTAATTTTCGAAAACTCATATTAATTTTTCGAAAATACCTTAACTTTAAAACACGGGGTGCTACTCAACTTTAATCTTATATCTTTATCTCTTAATCTATCATGCATGCGACCAAGTAAATTCATTCTAGAATTGAGGCCATGAATAATACCGGATAACACATGCATATTCTGAAAATCTGACATCTGAAATACTAGTCTGAAATCTGACATCTAAAATACTAGTCTGAAATCTGACATCTGAAACTCAAGTCTGAAATTCTGAAATATTGTTCTAGAGTGCGGAAGCAAATATAAATTAAAACATCGAGACAAACATGCAACAAACGAACATAAATAAAGCATAATTAATTCAAACAATTCAAAACATGACATAACACAAATATCCTGACTGATGACCACCACCACATCCGGCTCACGCTCCACACGGGACTCCATCACCTGAAAAATAGGGTAGTGGGGAGGCGTGAGCACAAAAGAATCAACGGTGCTCCGCCAGAACTGACACTGAATACTCAGCACAATTAATAACAAACTATGAAATCAACATATATATGAAAAAACTGGTCTGGCTATGGGACTAACGGTAAACCGATACTCATGTGCACACTCTGGGGGTCCCCTACCACAAAAATCCAGGAAAGGCAATAATCACCCCATCTGGACGCTAGACTTAGGCTGGGCATCGCCCACTCAACCAAGTCACAACTGATATCTGACATCTTGACCAAGACGGGATCACTCATCCGTCTCGGTCCTTCAATTTAATCACATATAGATCTCAGAGATGGTAAATTATTAAAAACGATGAAATACACAGTACATGGTCCCACATGGAAACTGGCAAATGCAAATGCTGAAATGGGTAGCTGACGGAGGGTCGACTCTCCTCAAGCTACAAAATATAAATATTCTAAGTATTGGGCTTAGAAATAGAACTCTAATCTTTAATATCTTATTGTCTAGGTTCGCTCACTCTGCTTTAAAAATCATTTTAGGGATTTACGAGCTGATTTTGAAAATTTACTGTCTTTGAGGCATTCTAGAGTTCTCTGAAATATTCCTAAGTCTGGAACTATATTCTGACTTAATCTAATCTGATTGAAATCTAAACTATATCTGGATCTTTAATCTATCTGGAATCTTAACTTTATCTGAAATCTATCTGAAATATAGATTTGTACTTCTATCTCTGAAATTCTATCTGAAATATATATCTGAAATTCTATCTGAAAAATATTTTTGAAATTCTATCTCTGAAATTCTATCTGAAATATATATCTGAAATTCTATCTGAAAAATATTTCTGAAATTCTATTTCCAAAATTCTATCTGAAATATATATCTGAAATTCTCTGCGAACCATCCGGCCTGCTCGGACTGGTTCGACTGAACTGGACCGACGGCTCACTCGGAGCCAGTCGATCATTCGC
>CACSLK010027752.1:12268185-12279180 GCA_902706635.1 Striga hermonthica | reverse complement strand
AATTACAAGGGTATGGTCTGCGTACAACTGACCCCCAGACCCCAACCCGTTTGGGAATATACTGGGTATGTTGTTGTTTGAATTTGAGAATTGATGTAAAATTTTATTTTTCGCCACAAGGAACTATATATGATCCTATCTTGAACTTTATAATGTTCTTTTATTTTTCTTGGGCTTTTACAACCACAGTTTTTTTTTCAAGTTGTGGCTTCAATGCTTTGAGTGGCCGTCCTTTGCTGCACTAGACGTCTCTAGAATAAGTTAAAAAAAATGATTAATCAATTAGTGATGATGGAATTATAATATGGATATTTGGCCGGATGACTGATTAGTTTGAGCTATTATGCTAGTCTGATTGTTTTCTCTGTTCTAATTTGAATCTGGGTGTTTTTACTGACCACATGAGGCGTAATTCAATCAAGCTTTATCATTTGGCATTATCGGTCTGATTTATCCGTGTCGTGTATATGTGATGATTTTTTTTTTTTTTTTTTTTTATTTGGTTGTATGTATTCATAGGACCCAAGTTTGGCGCAATTTGCCATGGAGAATGAAATTTATGTAACTTGGGAAGTTGGACAGTTGGCTGAAGCAAGGTGTTTCGCGCCTGGTTTTCGTGGTGCGTGGTTTCGGTGCAAGGTAATGTACAAATGTAGAATGTGAAATTCATATTTTTGTGGAAAGTATATCTCGTTTTTCATGCCTTGAACCTGTGCACTCGAGTATACTCTTGGATGGATTTCTCTCTTTGATGCTGTGATTTTGTACTTTGTGGATTTTCTTATCATAGCATAGCCTCAGCACATATTATTACAGTGTAGTTCCTTTATAAAAAAAAGATAGCAGTGAGCATTTCTGTGGTATCCTTTGGAATATTTATTTTCAACGGGATTCCAATATTAGATTGTAAGAGTTTTTGCACAATACATTATTTTTATATTTTTTCTAACAGACTTCATATTTGCTGATTGTGAGTCTTAACGGATTAGCTGATTACTTTGGTTTCTCTGTCAATCTTAAAAAGCATCTGCTTTTTTCTGTTTGGTTTTTGTTGCAATGTTGGTGATTATACTGTACGGGAAACCAAATTGCAGTCTTTATAAGATATGATTTCTGGTCATTTGCTATATACATATATGTATGTGTGTGTGTGTGTGTGTGTGCTGTGTTTCAGTGTTCTTTGTTTCCTAAGTATAACTATTTGCTTTTTCCAACATTGTCTGTATTTACACAAATATTTGTTTTCTCAAAGCAGATTACAGGGGTTTGTGAGACAAATGGGCACATTGAACGTGTCCATTTAAAATATTATGACTACATTGATGATAGTAAGTCACTGTAGTTCCCTTTACTTGAGACATTTCAGAATTTGTGATATATCTGTTGCAATATAATATGTATTACTTGTAATAATTTAATATCACTTGATTTATAGTGGTTTGTGATGTATTTGCTGCTGTACTAGGCTTTCCCCCATATTTATTTCAAGAGTTTTTGTTTTAATGGTTTTCCCCTAAGCACCGCTGGAAGTTCTATTCTAAATACTTCATGGTAATAGTGTTGGGTTCGGTGAAGAACACTTGTACTAGTTCAAATTGTCTACGAGTTAATCCTAAGCTCAGTGATCTAAAGATTAGGATTAAATGCTTGCGAATTAAAATTCGTAGACTTTGAGACGTTTACACGGTCTACGGGACCGGATGAACTGGTCTCCTTTTACGTGAGGATATATGTTGTATTCCCGACACCGAGTTTGTTCGTCTTCGTGGGCAACGACCTCGGAATCTCCCCTCAATGTCTCGCACGATCACTTTGGGGAAAGAATGAAGATCTTGTGTTTGTGGACACTATATTTTTCTCTCACACGTAAACCTCACTGTGTTTGTATGTGAAGAGGGGGGCCGAAATCATTATGGGGATGGTGTATTTATAGGTTATAGCAAGGACCTTGAGGAGGTGGTAAATAAAGACTTCTCATGTGAACAAGCAACTTAGGTTTTAGTCCACCTACACTCATTACCCATGAATATTGAACTTCTTATTTAACCCTCAAATTATATTTGAGGCTCCATATTATCTACTCGATTAAAATCGACCCCATGTTTAAGATATAATTTTTGTTAATTAATTATTGATAATATATTGTTCAAAAAATAGTACCAATTAATTCTTTATTATTACACTGGAATTCAATCTGCGTGCACTCCTTTTTGAGCTCATTTCGTGGGTATAATCAAATTGGCGCAACAACAAACAATGTCCATAAAATAATAGAATAACACACCACACAAAAAACATTATTTCCCAACTGATCCATTGACTTACATAATAAATCTCTTTTTTTTTTTTATGAATCAAATAATATCTACTGAGTGCACGTGTTTGTTATTATCTTACGGATTAAGAGAACAAGTAATAGCCGGGGTCTAGTCTAGTTTATTTAGTTTATTTATTTGATCAGTATAGAATAAACTTATCCCCACAAACTTGTCAATACACTCTTAAGTGCACTAGTGTAATTTATTAGTCAAGATCATCCAATTCCAAAATTACTCTACAATTGTTTCCCGTAGTTCAGTCAATTCTATCTAGGTTGTGACCAAACTTTTTACAAGGAATCGACAATATGATCTTTCGTCATCCATGATGAACCGTATCTATCTATAATGTAAACAACTGTTTATTAAACATGATTCTCATTCAAACGGAAATAAGTCTCTAACAAAGCCAAGCTTTTGATATACAGACCAACAAATAGTTCGAGTATTGAAGTGAGATCATGCATACATTTCCAGTAGTTGACTGGTATTTGGATTCTGTTATACGGTGATTTTAGCATTTAGATAGATTATGTTTTCACCCACAGTGGTTAGCAGACTTGCTCATGTCCTGGAGGTACTGGCCTTGAGAAATCCTATCTATCTGTTATAAAAGAGGAGGATTCATGTCTATTTATATTCATAAACCACCTAAACTTTTGAAAAATTTTGGTTCTCCAACCCAATGAATTCATGATGGATTATTTTTACTCAATGAGAGAATTTTTATATTTTGTTTTGGATCGTTCCTTTTTTTTTTTTTTTTAGGTTTTCTGCAATAAGACATTAGAGTGAGTAAATAATGTTATATTTGGTAGGAAAACTTGCAATACTATACTTATGCACGACCACACTATGTAAACATTTTTTTTTTTAACTAAACATAAAAAACGCAATAAAGAAAGAAAATATTGTGACTAGTCTTAAAACATTACTGACTATTGATTGAGAAAAAACAATGAGAAATTTATGTACACCTTTTAGTGTGATGCCTTTGGATATAAATATATATATATATATATATATATATATATTGTATATCATGCTAAGATGTACCTAAGTAATTCATGCTTATGCTCACGGATTGAGGGTTTTATTTGTACTCCTTATTCTAACTTTAAAACAGTATGGTTAACGTCCCGATCTTTATCTCAATAGTGTCCATATCTATAAAGTAGAGTTGTAGTTACTGGGTGTTGGGATTATAAAGTGGCATAAGCACACAAGCAAATATTGGAAGTTGTTCCTCGAACTTTCCCCTTCTATATTTCTGTGGCCTTGAAGCAAGGAGTCAGATGTGAGAATGATAGAAGATTATAACTAGGAATTAGGCAGTTGTAGTCAATTGATAGCATTTATATTTTCTACTATTGTATAATATCCGTGATGTGATTAACTCGAGGAGTCAATTTCTATCTTGTTGCTTTCTGCAGAGCCAACATGGTTGAAGCTTTATCAGGTGACCTCAAAAAAGAAAAAAGAATTGATGTTGCGGCCACGTTACCCACAAATTTATAATGCAAAGACAATGCCTCACGCTAGTGCAATTTCAGAGGTGTCGGTAATTTTTGATGGTTCATGGAAGGTGGGAGATTTTGTGGACTGGTGGAGCGAAAATTGTTATTGGAGTGGAACAATAACTCAGTTACTGGGTGATGGAAAAGCTGAGGTATGAAGTTCCTGGAATTTTTTTTTATTTTGTTTGGTGGATTTAGTAATTTCCGAATTTTTCTGGAATGGGAAAAAGAGGGAAAAATATCACGGAAACAATATGCTTGGATATAAGTTTGTGATTGGATATTTTTGTTTTGATTGGTTTTTTTGGTTAACGACAGTTAATTTTGAGAAAGTTGGTTGAGTTTTGTTTCAGTGGGGTTTTGAGTTTGTATTAAAATAACATTTAAATAAAATCATTAAACTTGATTTGATTAAAAGTAGGAGAGAAGTGATTGGAAGTGATGAGTAGTCAAAATCATGTGAGTGGATGGATAGTGAATTAAAGTTGATTTGATATTTACGGATAATTGATTGGTAAATAATTGATATCCACATATGTGAAGGTGCCGTTTGGGCACTTTTACTGTATACAACTCTATTTTTTCTTTTGTTTTTTGGTTGTTATTGAAGAAAAAACATATGTTCTCTTAGGTTGAAAACAATCATTTAGTGATTACTGTGAAATGTTCTCTTCAATGTTTTAGAAGAATATAATGTGTTGGTGCGACTATGATATCAGTCGTTAGCTTTAATCAAGCTATATCCTTACTTTGGGGTGACTTCTGTAGATTGAGCTAAAACCACCACCACATGGCGAAGGTGAAGTTTATGTGGCTGAATTCAAGGATTTGCGTCCATCTTTAGATTGGTGTCCAGAATATGGCTGGACAATGCCTAAAAAGGTTTGTTATCTTTTCTCTCTCTGAATATGGCTCAGTATTAAGATGTGTCCTCTATTTTGGAAAATCCAACATTAGGATGAGGATCTATCCATTTTTCACTTGCTCGTATAGAAGAATATCATCTGGTTGGCATTTCTGTTTGTAAAACTTATTTTGTGAAGCAATTCCTCAGTACTCAGTAGCATATTTTCTCTCATGTCCAGGGCGCTGGGGATTGGGAAATTTTCATCATAAGCCCTAGATTTTACTTACTGTGTGAAATTATGGCTCAAATTTTATAAATTCTTAATTTGGGTTTTGATTTTGTGTATTCTCAACTAGAGTTCATAATAATTGCATTATAATATAAAGAAATTAAAAGTAAACCTCCAAATTTAACTTGAAAAATACCTGTGCTGCCAATATATTAAAAAATATTAATTTGATACAATTGATAAAATCTAGGCCTTATGATGGATTTTCCCGAAATATTTAAGCAATGTCGAACCAACAAATGCTAACAAAAATTTTAAATTTTTTAGTTACTTTTATGTTTTATATTAACTCTATTGCATTTTCTATTTAGAATAAAATTAGTACATAGCCAGTGCGATGCACGGAACAATAAACCGTATAAATTAAACTAATGTTGGAATATTGATTAGTAATAGTCTTAAATATCAATATTAACTTTTACATTTTATTTTATTTTTATGATATATAATTGTTTAATATATGATACATATGTTTGTTTTACTAGCTATAAAATAGTTGTTATTTAGAGTTCTCATTTGGAATTAAGGAACATGAAACTTTAACAATTCAAACATTATCAATAAATGAAACTCAAAAAAATGTTTCTCTCTTGTCTTACTCATATCTTATTAATATATATTATTTTTGATTTCTTAAATGATGATGAAGTTGATCAAACATAGCAAATACTTTGAACTGAAACTTAATTTAGAAATAATGTAGTTATGTTATATTATATTTATAAAACATACTAATTTCTCATCACGTCAAAATTATTTTTAGTATTTTTTATAATTTATAATAATGTATATTATAAATATTTTGATTTTTGTTTATTATCTAACAGTTCATATAACAGTTCTACAAAAGTTGATTTATGATTACATGTTTTGAAAAAATCATTGTTCTAAAAATCGACCTAGGCGGCGCCTAGGCGCTAGGCGATGCCCGGACGCCTCCGATGTGCACTGATCGGGCAGAAAAAATCGGCCAGGCGCCTAGGCAGCCCTAGGCGCTACTGGCGGACTTGGCGGGCTCAGTGGCCAGGCGGCGCCTAGGCGGGCATAGGCGCTCCTAGGCGGGATCAGCGGCAATTTTTTAGTTTTTTTTTTTTAAATTTTTTTAAATACTAATTACATTATTTTGTTCTCATGTTTTCTTTAAAATATATTAAATTTATTATTTGGACTTAGGTGTGTCGATTTATTATAAGTTGAGATAATTTTATTTTGTAGGTAGTAATATAAATAAAAAATAATACATTTAATATTGATTTCTAGGCCCCTTTAGAACAGTGGAAAAGATACATTCTAATAATATTTTAAACTTTTTCTAAGCTAACGGTTTACATCATTGTTCGACAGATGACTTGTTGGTTTATCATTATAATTTATAACAATATATTTTCTGTTTCTAAGTTAATAATTTGCATGAATAGTTCATAGTTCAACAGATAATCCGCCGGCTTATCATAATATGTTATAATATATATTCTAAATATTTTGATTTTATTTCTAAAGTTAAATAATTTACATGACAATTTGACAAATATCTCACTGGTTTATCATACTAACAATAAATATTATAATTGTTTATGATCTAATAATTTCTGTGGTAGTTCCACAAATAACCTGTTGGTTTATCATTTTATTATTGTACATACTTGATTGTCAAAATAATTGTTTACTTATATATTTATATTTTGTTAGAATCAATTTTTTAAAACACATGAGGATAAACACATGAATTACTATTTTAGATTATTTTATTTTTAGTATACTTAATTAAATACATTTATATTTTATTGTATAAATGAGTTCGGACTAATTCCTTTTTTAAATCAACATTAAATAATACATCTAAGTTCGTTTTATATATACAATATTAATAAACTTATCACTACATTAGAAACTATTATGTTTTATTTATACATGCTCATACAATTAAAAATCATAAAATAAAGATCAATTTAATTAATATTATCTATGAATACAATGTATAACACAAAAATATCATTATGTTTTTAAAAAGCAAATGACATTAATATTTAATAAAAAAAATCATGAGAAAAAGTAGACAATGATATAGAAAATAATTAGGAAAGACAAATCATAGTTAGAAAATTTACTCACATAGGCGTTTCAAAAAATATTTTAAATTTCATAGTTTTTTTTTTAATTTATAAATAATTATTCTGGGAGTGATTAATATATAACCATATTCGTTAATTTATTTTCTAAATCAAATTAAATTTTAGTTTATAGAAACTTAATAATTGATTGTATATTTTTGAAAAGTTTAATCTCAAATTATTGATATTTCACTTAAAAAAAAAAAGATTAGATCGAAAAACATAATTGATTGAATAAATTTGAAATGTTTAATCAATACTTTTAGATAAGTTATTGATTTCTTGTTATGTAAAATATAAATAAAAGTTTGACCACCATAGAAATAATTAGAAAAATAAATAAAAAGATAAATGTTTTTTTAGCAGAACCATTACAATTTCAATTAAATAAAACCGTTAGATAGATAGATAGATAGATAGATAGATAGATAGAGAGAGAGAGAGAGAGAGAGAGAGAGAGAGAGAGAGAGAGAGAAAGGGGAGGGAGAGAGAGATAAATAAAACATCACTTGGGTGAGGTTTCCTTGTTCCTAGTTAAATCAATTTTAATTAACTAGTGCGTGGCCCGTGCGATGCATTGGAAAACAATGTTACGATTGTATTATATATTAAATATATAAATAAATTAATCAAGATTTACCCATCATTTTTAATTAAACCGTGTTGGACATAGTCCGACCGGATGGACCAAGAACTGGTTTATAACTAGTCTAGTTCGCTTGAATAAAATATTTGCTATTGAATCCGTCAATACCCTGGTACGATCTGTACAATATTCTAAATAAATTTTGCTACATTTAAAATTATTTTAAATAAAATTTTATATTTAAATAAAATAGAGAAATTGTTTATTCAATTAGTTTAAACATTTAAAGTTTTAAATTGTTTAGATATTTAAGTAACACATTTTATTTGAATTTATTACAAAAAGTACTATATATATATATATATATATACACACACACACATTAAAGCATATTAAAAAAATTGTATGATTTTATAAATTAAATTGTATGATTAAATTGAATGATTTTTAAAGAAAAGAATAAGAAAAATAATAAAACTATAAATAGGTTGCATTAAATGCTAACCTACTTTTTTGCTACTATTTTTGGTAAATGGTTTCTCTCTTTATATATATATATATATAGATACGATCTTTTTATTCAATAAAAAAAATATTTGTAGATTGGAAAAATATAACTATAAAGCTTTAGAATTCACTTAGATCTTACTTTGAGAATGACTTGTAAAATTCAAGTCTTTATTTGTAAAATTTTGGAACTTCCCTAATTGAGAAACATGTAAAATTGAGGTCCTACTTTGATACACAAGTCCTACAATGAAATTCACCCGATGGGCCATTTATAATATCATTTGACTCTAATGCATTGTATCTTATCATATTTATAATAAAATAAATAAAAGCATCTCAAAAAATGGGTGACGCTTCATTTTTCATAATTAGATTAACTTTAATTAATACGATCTTTTTAGTCAATATTTTTTTTAGCAATTGGAATATATAACAATAAAGCTAGAGAATTCATTAGAATCGTACTTTGAGAATGATTTGTAAAATTCAAGCCTCCAGTTGTTAATATTTGGAAACTTAGGTCCCTAATTTGGAACTTGTAAACTCATGGTCCTACTTTGATATCCAAGTCCCTACAATGAAGTTCTCCCGATGAACAATTTTTAGTTACTTTTAAATTTTATTTAACAACTCTAATGCATTTTATCTTTATCATATTTATATTAAAATAAATAAAAACATCACCGAAAAAGGATGAAGCTTCATTGTTCATAATTAAATTAATTTTACTTAATATCGGTTATTTTAGTTAATCTAATTATTATTTTTTTTTTTTATCAATTGGGAAATATTACAATAACGCTTGAGATTTCATTTAGTTCTTACTTTGAGAATGATTTGTAAAATTCAAGCCTCCAATTATAAAAATTTGGAAACATGTGCCCCTAATTTGATGATTTGTAAAATTAAAGTCGTACTTTGGTACCCAAGTCCTTACAATGATTTTTTCCCAATGGGGTTTTGGGTAATGTTGCGTTCAATGTGATAACTATATTTTTTTTTTCTTTTTTTTTTCGTCGAGGAAATCTGATTTCCTCTTTCTTATATGGTTTCATTATTTGATTAATTTTCACAAATCTGAAATTTGATGAGCATGAAGTCCAAATTTGGATCATATGTAAAGTTTTCTCATGCTAATGCTAAAGCCAGATATAGTGGGATTAATTCCAACCATATTCATAAGTTATTGCACAGCTTGTCTTGATTGTTTTTTTTTTTTTAAATGTACCCTTTCTCCAAAAAAAGAATATTAACGAGAATTTAAGACGACTTTGTTTATTTCTAATTAATGCATTTGACTTTTATTTGTTTCAAATGCAGTCCTGAATCGTATAAAAACATCTAACAGCCTTTAACTTTCATAGTTCCAGTTAGTCTTCATAGATTTTATATGATACTAGAGTTCCAGAGTTTCTTTCTTGTTGCTTTAAGGTATAATCAGATGAAGAAGACATTAGACCTCACAACTCAGCATATATTTTCATGATAAATGACTTATTTATTATTTCAATTAGATCCCAGCCAAATTGACAGCGTGACGGGTCCGTTATTGCTGCTTTGTGCATTCTTACCGGATTATATTCCGTCATGTTAGTCTTTGATATTCATCATTATACTCATATCTGTCTTTGTGATTCATTGTAGGAAGGTGATAGTAGTCGCCCTAGTGCTTGGCTTTCTAAACCTGAAAAACGAGGTATGATTATTTAAGTGCTTTTTGTGGAGCCGTGTAAAATCTGTCTAGAATTCTAAATGAGGCTTTGGCATAAAAATATATTGTGAGCCCCACTATAGACTTGAATTTAATCCTCTTTGTTTCTATTCTAGCAGAAAAATCCAGTTCTTGGAATATATTCCCGTGATATTAAGTAACTATTGCATTAAGTGCATATATGTGGCATTTGTTAAGTGGCTAATTTATTCAATGGGTAGGTGTGGTGACTCGAGGGTGAAACCGTAATTTTGAAAGTGGCTTTTCCCCCCTTCTGTATGTTAGCAGCCTAGATCTGAGGAAGTTTTTTTCTTGTTTACCCTTTAGTTAGTTCAAGGGATTAAGATGGGCTTGGGGTTAAAAACCAACTTAGATCGGTATTTTGCATCTAACCTGTTTTTTCTTATATAACAAAATGTTCGTTCACACGCGCATCAAATAACACTGGTGACACTTGAGCCATTGCAGGTGAAGAAACCAAGGTTGTATCAGATGAGATGAAGAGCACTGAAACATCAAATAACACTGGTGACACTCGAGCCATTGCAGGTGAAGAAACCAAGGTTGTATCGGATGAGATGAAGAGCACTGAAACATCAAATAACATTGGTGACACTCGAGCCATTGCAGGTGAAGAAACCAAGATTGTATCGGATGAGGAGATGAGCACTGAAACTAAGGACACCGATAATATATCTTCACAACCTACGGCTCATAAAAAAACAAAAAGGACTAAGAAGAAGAGGGAAGATTATGATGATAGCAAGACGGAGTCTGGGCAGGCTAAAACTGAGCCCAAGCTGGATGTTGCTGACAAGGAAAAGCTTGATTCAGGCGAAGATGAGAAAGGTAAAGGAGGATCAGTTCTGAACTCGGCTCGTTCTGATACTCTGGAAGCTGCAGTTATGGACTTGGAGGAGTATTTAAACAAGGTGAAATGGCTAAAGATTGTTTTGGAACAAGGGATTTCGCCTCCGGATGACAAGAGTGAGTGGCAGTTTGTGGAGCCTCTTGTGGATCATGAAGCCACAAGATGATTCTGTAAATAGAAGTAGGATTACATATCTGGAATTTGGTTAAGTGTGTTTGGTTAGTGTAATCGCATG
>CACSLK010027752.1:12243822-12258020 GCA_902706635.1 Striga hermonthica | reverse complement strand
CCAACCGGTAAAACCGGCCGTGCATGGGCCGGCCAACCGGCAAAAAGAAGGCCGACACGGCTACGGCCGGCATTCGAGGCCGGCCGGTCCACAGAAAAAAAAAATTATTTTTGGCCGGTTTGACCGGTCGGCCGCCGGTTTGACCGGTCAGCCGCCGCATGATCGGTCTTGTTGGAAAGCATTTCTTCGCCGGAATTATTCAGAGGTATTTTCAGATTTTTTCGAGGCTCGGTTTGGCCGGTAAATAGGTTTAAAGAGGGACATCTATTATTTTTAAAAAAATGTATAAAGGGCAAATTAGTCTTTTAGGGGGGCGGTAAATATCGAAAAGGGGGCGGTGTTTAGCGGTTCACTAAAAGAATCATGTTTAGTCAATTTTTGTACGATTTACTTTGTGTATGGATTTGTCTTTTGTCCTGTTTTTCATATTAAAGATAATACAGTGGGTCGTCGTCGCACAGAAGACTGTATTATCAGTTCCCTGTGCAAAATGAATAAGGTTCATAATTTAAATAACAATGAACAAACCTATCGGTATCGTTATAGAATAATTTGAGTTAATTTATCTTAACTAATGAATTATGTCTGTACGCTTTATGAGTATTGAACGGACTATGGAGAACAAGTTCATGTTATAATGACCTAGTAAATAAACTAGATCTCGTGATATCACGTGTACACGTAAGACGTTTGATGATGATGGGCACATGTGATTAATAACCGTTATTTGATACAAAAGGGTGAGACTTATTTCGTTAAGTCCATAACTTCCGTTAGGTCAATAACTCGGCGAGTTGGGAATTATTCTTCATCACATGCTATGTTGTCGATTATACTCAGTCACTGTACATTGGTGCGCTAGGTTGATGACATCTCTAAAATGAGCTCAAAATGTTTATTATGTCAAGCACTGCAGGCGGACTTGATTTTGTCATAATAATAAGGATTAAGCGGTATTAGTCTCAGAATATATAGGAATTAATTAATTAAATTACCAGTAATTAAATTAATTAATAGATGTTATATCTTTAGTACAACGACGTAAATGGAGGATAGTGCACATCAAATAATTAAGGTCAAAGAAAGGAAGCGCAATAATAAATATTTAGTGAAATTATTTATTATTAATGACCCAAGAAATAGGGTGAACCACAACCTAAATATTTCTTGGTCAATTGGTAGTCCTACTCATAGCCTGCTTAGGTCCCTATTATAGCATATATATGCCATGTGAAGAACTCAACCTCATAACTCAACCCTAGCTTAAC
Organism: Striga hermonthica; assembly: GCA_902706635.1. Classification (NCBI taxonomy): domain Eukaryota; kingdom Viridiplantae; phylum Streptophyta; class Magnoliopsida; order Lamiales; family Orobanchaceae; genus Striga; species Striga hermonthica. The sequence continues at coordinate 12,256,752 of CACSLK010027752.1, read as the reverse complement.
AAGAGAGAGAGAGAGAGAGAGAGAGAGAGATAGAGCTTCACGTCTCTGTAGATCATCACCCATACGACGTTCGAACGTCACTGATGTTGGGGTTCTATAAGTAACGTCAAATTTAAGCAAATCGCGAACTAAAGTAAGTGTGTAACACTCACGGCTTAAAACTTTTGCAGCCTATGAGACGTTTCTAATTTTTGTTGATGGAGATCATCCGAACCTCGCTCGAACAATCATTATAAATCGAATCGCCTCATCGTCGGGTCGCACGGTCGGTGCGTGTTGTCGCAGATGGGAACTGCTCACTTGTAACTGTGGGTCACACGGGCTGCTCTCGTGAAAGAGCTCGGGTCACGCGTACTTCTCGCATAGGAACGTGCATCAAGGCTGGGCCCTGTCGTGCATGGGTTGCATTGCTTAGGCGAGCGGGTGCTTGGTGCTCGGTTGAGACAAGGCTCGCTACTCAAGCGAACAGTAGAAGTCTCAAGTTTACCTCAAGGTTGAAATGGACAAGCAGGATTAGAAGTTGCAAAGATGAAGAGGTGGTCGATTAAAGTCGGTCGATCAAGGTCGAAATAGACGGGTGAGATTAAAAGGGTAAGTGGAAAGGACATGTTCAGGACTATCTAATTAAAGATAAATCGAGTTAATAGGATTGAAGCAGTATTGACTGGCGCAGTGTATGAGGGTAGGATGTGATACGAGAAGATTACGTCGAGAGAACATTGAGTTGATTTGAAAGGACTCTAAAATTGACCTAACAAGATGTAAAACTTTTGAAATTCAAAATTTGAATTAAAAAACTTTGGACTTATGTCAAAAGGGTCATTTGGGACAAAAACAAAAAGAACATATAGCTGACGAGTTGGTTAAAGAGGTTCCAAGCTTAACAAGTCTGACCATGGGTGGGGGAGGACCAGTTGATATGGGATACCATAATAGGTCGAGTACGACCTGAGGATCAGTTTGACTACAATGGGTGGACCAACAGGTCGATTGGACATTAAGGGCACCAGAGGTCGAGGAGTCATCAGGTCGCTGATGACCTCACATGTAAGAGATCACACCAACAAGTCGAGCCAGGGCTCTCAGCTAGCCTGATCGAAACTTGATCGGGATGCAGACATGTTGCTAAAGTTTATACGTTGAACGTCAAAGTAACTTGGTTGAGGAGAAACTGAGTTGGTCTCATAATTAGACCGCCTAATGAGATAGTCTAAGATGAACACACTACATAAGTGATACAAAGAAATATTGTTAGGATAAGAACCACATATGGATATGACATGCGGCCTAATAGAATCGGCAATCTGGGCACCCATGTAGTACGAACTGGTAGCTCGGGCAATTGGGCAGCCCAACCGGGTAATTTTGAGAAACAAGGTAACACTTCTATATCATAGAGTGAGATATGATCATTTACACTCTACACACTTTTGTAAACTTACAAGATATATGTACATACCATTTATCATATTCCTCATACACCTACTGATTTGATCATTGAAGTTTTTACACTAAAACCCTTCTTGGCATTGTTTTGTTTGTATTTCAACCGATCAAGAGCGGATCCATGGTCGTTCGAGCCGTTTGAGGTTGTTTGTACACCAAGTATCATCAAACAAATCAAAGCGTAGAAGAGAAAACCTACAATCTACGTAGTACATATGTCAGTAATGAGAGATAATTTTATCGATCTACTACACAATGGTACCACAATCGGTCATCAAAGATCAACTTGGTGACATATGATGGAAGTTGATTCCATTCTTTGATTTGGTCATTCTAATTCTTAGAAGGGTTGCTTCTTTTGTTGATCTGAGAATTCCTCAATGTAGTCGGACAGAAAATCGAAGGCTTCTGGAAGAGATCGCTCAAAAAATAATTTTGTCTTTCAAGCATAAACATTGAAAGGAAGGTCTTTGAAAAGCATGGCATGATTCCAATTTGTGAGATACAATATCCATTTTTTCATCTTTAGACTATAAAAGTAAAACAAGAAGTTGAGGTCTATAGGACGAAGGAGACGACTAAGAATTATAAACCCGACCATAAGATAGATGCAGTTTGAAGCGAAGTGATTTGGTGGAATGCAGTACAGATGACTCAATCTCACCAAATCATAATCTAGAGAGAACCTGAGTTTCTAAGGATCTGATCCATGACAAAGGTGTAAAAGCCTCGGGGCGGCTGGTCAAAACTATTCCCATGGCTAAGATCTCAAATAGTCCAAGATTTGGGGAGCTCACATTGGTGTTTTAAAAAGGATGTTTTTTGGTAGGAATATGAACAAAATAGGTTGGTTTTATGAGCTTGACAACGAGGGCACAACCTCGGCTCTATTGCCTTTAGATACACTGATTTGCTTCACATGTATTTCTAGCTCGATGCATTTTACGGGGAATCCCTCAAACGGGGAACACACTCGAACTGTTAGGGATATATATCTACTAAGGTCTCGAGATCCAGGTCACTGAGGCAACAACGACTTAGTATGGTGAACACCACCATTAGGCAGAACGAGCTCGGTGAGAAGTGATTTATGGGGAGGAGATATAGATCTATGAGTCAACTTAGGTCATCTTGGATTGAAAATTGAAGGGATATATGTATTTGGTCCCTAAAGAAGGTGTAGCAATTGTTTGGGGGGAGGTCAAATGTGTCTGTAGATTTTGGAAGGACAAGCTACCGAGAATGGAAGCTTGCAGAAGGTTTTGATAATGCCGCTCTGCTAGGACTTCGCGCGGGTGAAATGGTTGAGTTTTACCGAGTCCTTCATCTCGGCTAGCTTGTTTAGGGTAGGCTGACCCATAATGGTTAAGTGTATAGGAGATAAGGATTAAGTTTGTGGAAGGTTGTACAAAAGAGAGGAAAAAATGGATGGGTGAGTTTCAACAAGAGCTTCTATCTCTCCCTACACCATCCTCGGAGCTCATGTATGAGCTCGAGGGGTGGTCTGCAGAAGGTTTTGGTAAAGGCGCAGGAACTATGGTTAGAGATGAGGACAAGGTGTCAGAACTTAGGACGTTCTGATTTATCCTACTATTAGAGCTCAAGGTGTGAGACATGATTAGTATAGGTAGTTATTTAGGTAGAGTAATGAGAAGAAATAAGGGAAAAGAGCTCAAAGAAAACATAATAAATGAGGGAATTATGAGGAAATATCCTTGAGTCACAGGACGATGATATAGATGAGGTCGTTTGAAGTGGTAGAGGACAAAGGATGTCAGAAATGCTTAGTGCAGGATTGCGTAAAGTTTCAGAAGGTGGAATATGTTTAACAATAATGGAGAGGATTTATAACAGGTCAAAGCCGAGGAGGTCGAATGTTTGAGAACCGTTAGATGTCCCCCAAAATTTCAAATTCCACGATTGATGGTAGGCTCCTCGATATTGTTTGTAGATGATACTCGAATATGCCTTTTTGAAAAGACCGGTGCTGTTTCCTCAGAGTTTCTGATGCATACGCAATAAATAGTTGTTAAATCTATTTTTGAAAGGACTATGGGGTTGATGGACTATTGATATAACATAAAACCTTTGTCCTGAACCAAGCTTTTATATCTCGGATCTAGACCAGAGCTCCCTTTAGCTCGATATAAAAGCGATAGGTGGAGTTGGTTGATATCGACTCCTAGACATCCAAGGTTGAGTGAATGACCTAGACTCAGGTGACCTGGGCCCTTACTTAGCAAGCTGATGCGAGATGAGTGAACCGATTTAGATATGGGTAGAAACGATTTAGATAAGCTCTGATATGTCTGAACCGCCACACGTGTACCTGCAAGAACTCAATGCTGGAGGAAATTTTTCCGAAGAGCCTCTGATGTCTTAGTCGGTGGCAAGAAGATGATGGTGGTGCTCTATGAGTAAGAGCAGTATAAAATTTATGGAGAATGTAAAGTTAGGGTTTGGTTATAGCTTAGTCCCTTTTTATAGGGAAATACCTACACGAAATGCTCAGCTCCACTGCCCGCAGGTAACCTACTCGGCTGCCAGGACTTAGTTCTTATCCACATCCTAGTCATCTCCTAACACCTTTAGATTCCTCCTTATCTCTTTAAGATTCCTTCTTATCTCTACTTTCTGCTGATTTAGGTTATGATCCTATTATAGGTCGTCCATAACATGTCTTTTGGTTGAGGTCGAGTCTCCGGTTGCCTAGGTCGTCTGACATGGTTCAAATATAGGGATCTTAGTTCATATAAGGGCTAGGTCGAGTTATATTAAGTATTTGAGGTTTTTTTTTGGTTGTATTCATGGCCTATAATCGTCGCTCCTATAGGCCGTCGATCCTATAGGTCGTCCAAGAGTGAAGTCATCCAAGAGTGAGGTCGTCTAGTCACTCGAGCTCGGTGATCCTATCTCGACATCTCGTCTTTTAAGCTAGTTGAGCTCCAGGTACTTGGAATTTTCCCGGTCCACTTATATGGCTATATCAATGAGCATGTCTAATTTGAGATGGCCAGATATTGAGTTGATAGAGTCGGTGACTATAAGATACCTAGTAAAGGCAGGATTACAAGGATCTTAATAATCTGCGGGATACGAAAAGAACTCTAGTTCAATTATGTATGTGGATATCTAGTTTCCTTATAATAATAGACTTCTTGTAGAACAAGATAACTACCACTACAAAATAAATGTTATATTCCAACGGAAAATCCTATGGTAATATATTCCAATGGAAATTCCAACGGATATTCCAATGGAATAGCTTCCGTTGGAATAGTTCCAACAGAAATTCCAACGGAAATATTACGTTGGAATGTGTTTTTCATTGGAATTTTAGATGGAATTTGATGATTTCAACGGCTATACTTCCAACGGCTTTTTACCGTAGGAATTTCTGTTGGAATATGCAAATTCCGTTGGAAATTTTTTTTCCACCCCCGTTGGAAAATCCACCGTTGGAATCGTCAAAATCCAACGGAAATTCCAATGGAAACCCATTCCGACGGAATATTTTCGTTGGAATTTTCGTTGGAATCCATTGAAAAATTCCAACGGAAATAATAGTATTGAAATATCCGTTGGAATTGCCGTTGGAATAATTCTTTTAAAATAGATTTCCGTTGGAATTTCATCATTTTCTTGTAGTCTTGTAGTGTACATATAAAGACTTTGGTATGAGCATCATAGTTACATTACGAATTACGTATTATTATTCATATGTTAATATGAACCAGGGACTGACTTGACTTGACCGTCTGAGGCTCTAGGCCGAGAATCCTCCCTATTTCAGGTACTCAGGCGAGAAGGTCAGGAGAGATGTCAGTTCAACGGGGTTTATTTTGTAAATCCCTATCACCTACTTAATATAGGTATGACTTTCTTGCCAACACTATGGACGGAGGTTTGTGATATATGAAGCTAGTCCATAAATATAACGTACCTTACGACACTCTCACACACACAAAACAACAACAAAGTCAGCAATGGAGAAAAACAAACTGAATGAGTGTCATGTCCTAAGAACAGAGATGATAATAAACAGAGTGTACATGTTTTTCCTTGGAATTGCATTGTCAGCCATTGTTTACTACAGGCTCATTAAATTAACCCAAATCATCAAAACCAGAGAAACTCCCCTTCTCCCATATACCCTTATCTTCATCTCTGAGCTTGTTTTTATTTTCCAATGGGCCTTGCACCAGGCCTTCAGATGGAGGCTGGTGACCCGAACTGTATATCCCGAAAGACTGCCTGCAAACGATGACGAGTTTCCGAATATTGACGTGTTTATATGTACGGCTGACCCGAGCAAGGAGCCTTCTTTAGGGGTCATGAATACCGTCATATCGGCCATGGCCCTCGACTACCCGCCCGGAAAGCTTTCGGTTTACGTATCGGACGATGGCGGCTCGTCCGTGACTTTGGAAGCCATGAGAGAGGCTTGGAGGTTTTGTAAGTGGTGGCTGCCTTTCTGTACGAAGTATGAGGTGAAAAATCGGTGCCCGGAGGCTTATTTTTCGGGAGCCGAAAGTGACGGAGTTGGGTTTGTGGATGAGAAGATGGAGATCAAGGTTTGTTCTCATTATTTGTTCTTTTTTTAGTTACATGGGTTCTCTTGATCATAACTAATGTTGGGTGTATATGGTGTCTTTGGGGGTTTACAGAAAAAGTATGATGAATTCAAGGAGATTCTGGAGAAGAACTCTGCAAATGCAAGCAGCTCAGTTAGCAGAGACCATGTGCCGGTCATCGAGGTAGACAAGAGTCGGATTAGAAATTATAAGATAAAATCTTGGTCGCAAACGGACATATTGTTTAATGATTTGCTTTTCTATGACGTTTATGAACAATCATTATTATTCACAAGTGATGCTTTTACAAGAAGCTGTGATACTTTTTTTTACCTTTTAAAAGAAGCAAATTTTGACGCTGACAATCGTATTTTGTCGAGACGAATATAGTTAAACCAGGCTAGATTCAATGGGCAGGTGATGAATGATGTGGATGGTGAGCAAGAGATGCCGCTTCTTGTATACGTTGCTCGCGAAAAAAGGCCTTCACAACCACACAACTTCAAAGCTGGAGCTGTTAACACCCTTGTAACAAATACCTCTCTTTCTATGTCTCTTCCATTTATACATAATATTTGAGAATATCAACTCTGTGTTGATGACAAAAATGAAAACTGGCCATCATATACAAGCTAATCAAAAGTAACTTGGTTGTTTTCGAATATCATCATACGATAACAAGAATAAAAGAAATATGAATTCAGCAATTACACTGCTTTTTTTTTTTTTGTGTAATATTCATTATCATGTAATTAGGTGATGATCTCCTTTTGTTGTCACAGATTAGGGTGTCTGCTCTTATCAGCAATGGTGGTTATATTCTTCTACTGGACTGTGACCATTATTGCAACGACCCAACTTCAGCCCGCCAAGCAATGTGCTTCTTTCTCGACCCTAAAGTCTCCCCAAAACTAGCTTGGGTTCAATTCCCACAGAAATTCCATAATATTAGTGATCATGATATTTATGATTGTCGCCTACTCTACTATTTGGTAACGATCCATTTTAACCGTTTTTACCTTCTTTTTTTTTTTTACTATGAATTAGAAACTAGTTAGGTTCTACAAGCATAAGAGTTAATTAGAGAGAAAAAGAAACTGATATTCAATCTAGGGGAAAAGTTATTTATCTTTTAACTACAATGTCTTAAAACTTACAGAGAAGATGGCTCGGCATTGATGGAATCGAAGGGCCATTCATATCTGGTTGCAACATGTACTTGAAAAGGGAAGCAGTGTATGGAACTAAAAACATGAAAGACGGTACTATGAATACACATCACTTCTAAGTATATCGACTATTGTACACATGTGATCTCTTGCTGGATAGCTACATGACAAGATGATCCATTTTGAATTTGAATCCAGATTTCAACGTCAATGATATGAAAATATCATTTGGCCCGAGCAACGAGCTAATAAAGTCGATTTCTGCTTACAAAAACTACAAGCCAGCGCCGTCCAAGGACAGGAAAAAAATTAGTGGTGCTCTGGAAAAAGAAGTTCAACTTGTAGCCTCGTGCACCTATGACAGCCATTCAGAATGGGGCAAAGAGGCAAGTTGAATAATTCTGTTGTTTCGATTTTATTAGTTAATACGAAAAAGAAGGCTAAACATAATATGGATTGTCGAAAGTGCAGGTGGGATTCATATATAATTCGGTGGTGGAAGATGTCATCACAAGTGAATATTTACACTGCCAAGGGTGGTTTTCTGTGTTTGTTGATCCGGGCAGGCCCTGTTTCTTGGGCTCGTGCCCCACCAGCCTGAACGACGTGTTGGTCCAAAAGGGAAGGTGGGCCCTTGGCCAAATGCAGATTTCTCTCTCTAAATATTGTGCTCTTACGTACGGGAGAGGGAAGATGTCGGCCCTGCAGTGCATGTGTTATGCAGCCGCCACGTTCGACCCCATCTATGTTTTTCCCTTTTATACTCTCTCCATCCTACCTCAAATATGTCTACTCCATGGCATATCTCTTTATCCCAAGGTTTCAGATCCATATTTCGTTGTGTTTGTGTTGGTATTTTTGGGCTCACAGCTCAAACATATTGAAGAGGTTATGTTTTATGGCGACTCAATATGGAGAGCTCTTTATGAATTGCGGATGTGGATGATGAAGTCGTCAACGTGTTACTTGTACGCAGTCGTGGGTGCAGTCTTTGATAACTTGGGCTTGCATAATGCACATTTTACGCTAACAAACAAGGTTGTTGACCATGAATCAGAAACGCGCTTCAAGAAAGGCATCTATGATTTTCAAGGATCGCCTATGGTTATTGCTCCCATTTGTAGCTTGTACATCCTTAATTTGGTTTCACTCGCTTTTGGGGCAGTGAGGATCGCCCGAGGTCAAGAGGCGAGTGAAGTTTTTGCGCAAGCTTTGATCTCGTTGTTTGGGGTGATTGTGAATTATCACGTGTTCGAAGGGATGTTGTTGAGGAAAGATAATGGTCGGGTTTCGCCGTCGCTATCTCTCCTTTGTGTTGTAATTGCCATGTTCATGTTGTGCTTTGGATCTCTAATCCTCGTGTTCTAAGTTAGAGGAAAGTTGTATTCGATCACTTTGATCAAGTGTAGTATGTTTAAAATTGTAACGTCGATGGTGATTGAACATATTGTATTCGGTGAATGATATCATATTAAATTTTAGAAGTGGACGGAATAAAGTTGCATAGATTGAGATCGAGAGAAAGACGAATGAGAGAGCAAAAAAATGGTAATAGTTTTTTTTTTCACTAAGAGAAATGAATAATGACAAAATTACGGGTTAAACTACACAATAATGGGTATCTATAGTCAATGTAATATACCTAATTGTTGAATAAGAAAAAGCAATATAATGACAACTCTTTTTGTAAAAAATTAAGGGTGTGATTGTTTATGGATTTGACTAGTTGTTATTTGGTTTATTTTTTAACTATAGTTAATTTTAAAAAAAAAAAAAGTTGTACGATTAGTTGTTATTGAATAGTAGTAGATATCATGTGCACATGTACAGATGTACATAAAATATCATAAGTAATATTTGAGATTTTAATATTAAAATTCTAGATAATGAACATATTACATTTTTAAAAAATTGATCATTAGGAAAAATAAAGTAACAATTTTATTATTATAAATAATTGTTTATTATCATTAGATAATACCAGTTTGATTATTATTATTATTATTATTATTATTATTATTATTATTATTATTATTATTATTATTATTATTAAAAACTGTTTATAAGCTTCTAAATTTGTTTGACAATGATATAAAAACAATTTACTAATTGTTTTTAAAGAAATTTTTTCATGAGTACGAAAGAAAAAGATAAAATTGATGTTAATATAAATAACTTAAAATAATTGTTTATAATTATGTAATTTATACTTATTGTGAATTATTATTAGTTGGTTTAGCAATAATTATTATATAATATAATAAAAAAATACATGATTACACTTAATAGGATGTATTAATGTAGAAGTAAAAAAATATTAATGATAAATTTTGTAACCAAAAATAGAGGAAAACTTTAGAAGTTCTATTAAGTAGGTAAAATTAAATGCTAAGCCAACATTTATATATATATTTTTAAAGACAATTGTTTATAAAAGGCAATTGTTTATATTAAAAGGCAATTGTTATTAAAATAACAATAATAATTATTATTATTAAAAGGCAATTGTTTATATGATTTTAAAGTTGTTTGACTATGCTATTAAAATATTTTATTAATTATTTTTAAAGAAATTTTTTCATGAGATACAAAAGAAAAAGATAATTTTGATGTTAAAATGACTAACTGAAACAATTATTTATAATTATGTAATTTATATTTATTGTGAATTATTATAAGTTGGTATTAACAATAATTATTATATAATATAATAAAAACATACATTATTACATTCAATAGGATGTATTAATGTGAAAAGTAGAAATATTAATGACATATTTTGTAGCCGAAAATGGATGGAAAATTTTAGAGGTTTTATTAAATAGGTTTTATTAAATGTTATATGCCAGCAATTATATATACTAGTATTCATCCTGTGCACATGCACAGATGTACATAAAATATTATAAGTAATACGTGTGAATTTAATATTAAAATTATAGATAATAAACATATCACATTTTCAAGATATGTGAATTTAAAATTAAAATTCTAGATAATGGACATACCACATTTTCAAGATTTATTAGTAAAAATAAAATAATATTGATATATATTATTTGAGTTACATATGAATCACTATATTGATTAAAAAAATTAGTAGGTAATGTAATTTTTATAATTTTGAGGGATCATTGTCAAAAAGTTTACTTGAAAAAATTATTATTATTATTATTATTATTATTATTATTATTATTATTATTATTATTATTATTATTATTATTATTATTATTATTATTATTATTATTATTACTACAACGACAATTGTTTATAAGATTTTAAAGTTTTTTTACTGTACTATTAAAACTATTTACTAATTGTTTTTAAAGAAAATTGTTTCATGAAATACAAAATTAAAATAATAATAATAATAATAATAATAATAATAATAATAATAATAATAATAATAATAATAATAATATCATTCATAAAACCTAATTAAGTGTAATCATGTATTTATAAAACCTAATTAATAAAACCTCATTTATTTTCCCTCCAAAAGAAGTTACAAAATTTGTCATTCATATTTTGCGTTTCACATTATTACACCCTATGAAGTGTAATCATGTATTTTTTTGCTATTATATTATATAATAGTTAATGCTATTACCAGCTCATAATAATTTACATTAAATATAAATTACATAAGTATAAACAATTCTATGGTTTCAAGATATTATTGTTATTATTATTATTATTATTATTATTATTATTATTATTATTATTATTATTATTATTATTATTATTATTATTATTATTATTATTATTATTATTATAGTAGTTAATGCTATTTTTTTGCTATTATATTATAATAGTTAATGCTATAAATTTTTTTCATGATACACTTAATAGGGTGTATTAATGTGAAATGCAAAATATGAATAACAAATTTTGTAACTTTTTTTGGAGGGAAAATAAAAGAGGTTTTATTAATTAGGTTTTATTTATGAGGTTTTAATTATTGATTAGCTAGCAATTATATATATAGATATAGATATATATTTAAATAGTATTTAAATAAAATAATTAAAATTGATTTGATGTAAAGTAGGAGAAAAATGATTGGAAATGATAGTTAGTTAAAATTATGTGAGTGTGTGAATAGTAAATTAAAGTTGATGTGATGTGTAAGAATGATTGATTGATATTATTTAATTATATTGATAATATTAAAGATAATAAAGTTGAGTTAAATTTGAGTTTTGATTGATTTATTTTACTGTTGGCTTCATATACAATCGCCCCCTAAATGTCTTCTATGTAAACTAACTAGTACAACGCCCGTGTGTTACACGGGTGCTTGCTAAATTTTTCTCTTAGAATTTAAAATTAATGAGAAAAAATAGTTGAAAATTTAAGGGTTTGATTGTATACCAAATAATTTACTCACTTTTATTTCAACTCAAAATCTAACTCAAATTTAACTCAACCCCATTATCTTTAATATTATTCATATAATTAAATAATACAAACCAATCATTCTTATACATCACATCAACTTTAATTTCCTATTTATCCACTCACATAATTTTAACTATCTATCATTTCAATCATTTATTTCTTACTTTTACATCAAATCAATTTTAATCATTTTATTTTAAATATTATTTTAATGCATTCTTAAAATTCCACTAACAACTAATCATACCACATTTTTCAAAATTAACTACAGTTAACCAAAATAATTCATTTTGAACAAATTATTTCATAAACAATCAAGCCCTAAATATCTTTTATTAAAATATATATTTTATTATATATTTAGTATGACACTTTTTATTTGTGTGACTTATTTGTGTTATATCATAATAATTTTTTTAACTTACAACATATAACTACATTAATATATCAACTGAGATATAACTTTATTTTTCTAATAAATTTTAATAAATATTATTATTTTTTATTATTATAAAGATAAATATAATTTATTTATTTTATATATACAATATGGATGTCAAATCAAAGATCATGAAAAGATGATTAATCTGATATATTATATATGTAAAACCGATAAGAAAAACAAAAGTTATTAATTTTTAAAATACATTTATAATTCAATAGCTAATTGAAAGAAACAAATCAAAATTAAGGGATATATTAGTCACTTAGTGTCTCACTCTGTAAAATTACAAAGAATTAAAAGGTTATATTAGTACAAGTGATATTAAAATACTTAAGTTAGCTAAATAAGATTATGGAATGTCCGAACCTAGATTATTAATTATTAATATATTAATAATATTTGTCTAAACCTAATTACGAAGCATGATTTTTCGCCAAGTAAAATTTCGAAGCACCAGAAGCAGCCACGTAGGCTCAACGCATTCAGGAATTATATATATATATATATATAGAGGTTTAAATACTTATGATACTTATGCTTATTAGTTGTTATAATACTTATGCTTATTAGTCACTCGAAGTTTAAATATTAATTAGATTGCGATTACTATAGTTATAGACAACGTGTGAATATTGGTAGTTAATATATATACAGTTTTGAGAAGTTGGAAATTGACAGAAAACTCGACCTTAGCCTTTGCTCAATTAGGCATGAACATTTGTGCGAGTTTGTGACAGAAAACTCGACCTTAGCCTCACGTATAGTTGGTGGTCTATTTTCAGGACTTTGTCCGACCACCGGCGGATTCAAGAAGCCCCACTATTATCGCCATGAAACAATCAATCCCCGGTAAACCGTAATTCCCAATTTTTTCTTTATATTCACTTCCTACACT
>CACSLK010027752.1:12146598-12161812 GCA_902706635.1 Striga hermonthica | reverse complement strand
AAAATCGTCCAAGGGGGGCGGTGACTAGTAATAAGGGGGGCGGTAAATAGTAGCGCCCTATTTTTAAGGTTTTGCAATTTACAATATTTTTTTGCGGTAAAATGCTACCTCAACTTCATGTACCAGATTTTCATGTTGGTTTGTGGTTAGCCTCGTCTTTAAATAAAAAGTAAATGTTCTTTGGTCCCAGTGTTTTTGAATATGTTGCGACGTACTTGTATCACATATATCTTTTTAAATCATGTGTGTAATTGTTTCTCATTTTTCTTATCAATCAAATCTTTTAAGCATTGTTCTAAAAATCGGCCTACGCAGTGTCCGGACGCCTCTAACTTGCACAAATCGTCAGAAAAAAATCGGCCAAATGGCCCTAAGCGTTCCTAAGCCGACTTGGCGGGCTCGACGGCCAGGCGGTTAGGCGGCGCCTAGGCGGGCATAGACGGACCTAGACGCTCCTAAACGAGTTTGGCGGCAATTTTTTAGTTTTTTTTATTTAAATATTAATTATATTATTTTTCTCATGTTTTCTTTAAAATATATTAATACTATTATTTGGACTTAGGTATGTTGATTTATTATAAGTTGAAATAATTTTTTTTTTGTAGGTAGTTAAAATAAACAAAAAATAAAATATTTAATATTGATTTCTAGACTACAACTAGGCGCAGCCTAAGCGCTCTAGGCGCTACGCACTGGTCAAGCTACGCACTGGTCGAGTACCTAAAGACTTTTAGAACACTGCATTTAAGCAAGTTATTCTTTTAACAAGATAAGTTTAACCTATATTTATGTTCCACTTCCAGAGAGCTTCTGGTTGACGTGAGAAATCATTTTAACCAACTTATTAGCTACAAGGATCAATGTGATTATTTACAACAGCAAAATTGGCTTCGTTTTCTTGCCCTTAAGAAATGTCATATCGGGTTGAGATAGAAGGAAAGAAAGATTAAACCGTTTGAATGGTAGAATTTCTAAAACAACAATTCCTACATCAAACCAGCATGTTAGATACTGTATCAAGGGGCAAATATGACCCCTTGAATAAAAAATCAAGCTAAAGTGACGAGAACTGAATGCCGACATCTCAGGATATCCCGAGCGCCGATATATCTCCTTCATAAATGATCTACTCTGTGAAAAAAAAAAAAACAAAAAAAATCGAATAAGATAAGAAAATAGTAGCTAAGCTCTTGCTACATCATTACTGTATACCTAACCTAGTGTTTTCTTGATCATTGTCTTCTGGTCTTCTGTTAATGACGTTGGGAATAGAACCTCAAACGTGACATACAAATCTCCTTTCTTATTGTTATAATGCAATGGCATACCTTCGCCTTTAAATTTCCTCACTTCCTTTGGGTTAGTGATACCCTGACCGAGAATGAATGGGTGAATAACAAATTTATTAAAGGAAACTGGAGATTAGATACTGATGTTATGCAACTTAGCAAGTTTATGTGGATTGCAGTAAATGAGATTGCCACTAACCTTGGAGCTAACGTCCACCAAATGGTCATCAAGGTGTTTAACGGTCTTTTCGAAGCCAACAAGAGCTTGGACCTGAAAATACGAGGGAGCTTTTATAGAGCCATGACCACTTAAAATGGATTTTAGATTAAAGAAAGTAAGTTTGGCGTTATTAATGCTATATTTATTACCAGAGTAATAGTGACTGTTGTATGCAAATCATTGCCTTCTCTTCTGAAGCGGTCATGAGGTGCAGTACGTATGCGGAACTACAAACAAATAAATCATCAATCAAACATGAAATGCTGAATAGATAAGATATTAATCGAACAGATTCATTGCCATAACTAAATGCAAGGTATTAGTCAAACCTTAAGATCTCCAGGGTCACCATCAAGTATTGGCTCACCTTCTTCATAAAATACCACTTCCTGTAGGCTTGAACTATTAGGAACGTATTGGTTTGAATCATATAAATTCTCTGGAGAACTCAACTCAAAAATCCTTTCGAGGCTTTTAATCATATAAATTAGGCTTGAACTATTAGGAACTGCTCAACTTTGAAAATGAAAATCGCCTCAATTTACTTCAAGAAAGTGTTGGGGTCGCTTTTAGAATAACTATTATAACATTCATGGATAGTACACCAAAAAAGATTTAAGGAAAAATAAGAGAAGCTTACTTGTCCATCCTGCATTCCTTTCTCGATATCCACGGTGACAAAATCACCCTCTCTTTCATACTTAACATTAGGGCACTGATCACAAACCTGGAATGGCCAACATTAAATGAAATTTTAATAGATGAATAGCACAAAAAAAACGAGGCAAGATGAAATGCTGCCACAAAAAAGATGTCGCAGTTTGTAATTAGGGAAAATAATACCTGCTCTGTCATCTGCTGAAACATTCCAGGACCAATTTGCCTGTGATAAACCTCATTTCTACAATTGCAGCGCCTCTTACCTGGAGCTGGTTTTATTACATTTTTCACTCTCCAAACCTGATGAATTTCATAAACAAACAACTGGTATGAATCTAAATTGGCTCAGGTAGAATTTAACATTCCATATGGTCAGTAATTGTTTCTTACTATCATGTTCAGGTTTTCATACAAATTCTAGATCTTTAAACCTCAGTGACAACTGACAACGACTCGAAATCATAACTTATAATGAAAGTGAAAGGAAAAAAGTTGTAAAGCCCAAAGAATACAGCCAACTTAATAACCTTCCAGAAAACATCAGCAGTTATTTTTTGGTCTCAATTTTTTTCATATTATTAAATTAATGACCATACAAATTTCTATTCAAAATCCAGGATTCCATTCTAATAAAAAAACATTTCGTCTTCAATAACTAAATTCACAACCTTTAGAGTTCCCCCCAGATATAGATCTTCAAGTGTAGCATCCAAGTCAACAATCACATCATCGCCTTTCACAACCTTTTCTTCCTCTTCCATAGAACCTCCACCAAAAAATCTGGAAACATTTTTGTTTATTAGCACACAGCATAGACAATCATGGACAGAGCATCAATCTCACAATCAACAAAAATACTCAAGAACTTTAAGGGAAAAACAGAACCATCAGCCCTTATGCAGCCACAAAGAGACTCAAAAGTAGCATAAATAGACAAATGATGCATTTTTTAGTGTTCTGATCAAATGAGACCGTTTTGGTGATCGATTAATATTCCATGATGATAGTCCATGCACCCATTCAATAATTAAAGCAAAGAACAAATTGCCAATTTCTTTGCATCATGTCGCGACTTAACTTGCTAAATTCATCGAGTGATTGGAAAAATGCATATTACAAATACCAAAAAACGAATTAAAAAAAAAAAGTTCTTCATAGCTATAACAAGTGTCACAAGCTTCTACACCCATGATTGCTAATTATATAGTTGCCATCTTTCCCATTCAAAGAATTAAGAAACGACTAGTTATCAACGGCATACACTGTATTAGATACAAAAATCAAACCAACTTCGAAAAGAGCAGAATAATTCTAATATATTAAGGAATTTACGAGCTAAAAATATCTTGAATATTCATTCCTCCTCCACCTCTGCCTCCACCAGCTGCATGCTGCTTAAGACCTTCTTCACCATATCTATCATATATGCCTCTCTTTTCGCTATCCGACAAAACTTCATAAGCTGAAAAGATAGAAACATACAAAGTTACAACGCAGTCTGAACTCAGAACCACCCAATACATCAGCAACAACATTATTATTAATTTGAAAATGAACAGAAAAATGGGATACCATTATTAATCTCTGCAAATTTCTTATTCGCCTCTTCATTTCCTGGATTTTTGTCCGGATGATATTTCAAAGCAAGCTTACGGTACGCACGCTTTATCTGCTCATCGGAGGCGCCTTTGGGCACTTGCAGAATATCATAATAACTCTTCCTGTTCAAATGCGAAAACCAGTTAAAACTCCATGGACAGACACAACAAATAAAAAAATGTAGCTGCCACCATGATTACACTTCGATTAATCGACGGCCAAATCAAAAAATAAATCCTCAGTACTCACGCTGCAATGGCGATCAGATAGTACGACGCGAAGCAGAAAAACAACAGTAACTTTGATCTCCGATGCGCCATAACCAAAGCCAGGCACAGAGACCAAAACTAAAAACACGATCAAAGCTAGGGCGATGGCCAAATCCTCCAGAAGAAAAAAAAAANNNAAAAAAAAAAAAACACTGTTTCACACAAAAATTGTACGAATTCGTATGAAAGCGTATATACGATCAAGATTAGGCAATAGAGAGTGCTAATCCACGGCCGATTATACGTATGCTGAGAAATCAGCAAACTGATTTTAAGAGCACCCACAATGCTTTGGGTTTCTTAGAAAAAAGTTACATGCCATGTAAGAAATAGACCTAGTCTATAAAAAAGTGTTCTCCAATGCAATTAAAAGTGGACCTAATCTAGCTTATGTGGCAATAAAAAAATGAGACCTAGTCCACACTTGGGTCTATTTTAGACCCAAGTACAAACCCAAGCACTCATCATTTATTCCTCATTTAATTTTTCTTTTAATAAATAAAATATACTAGAGCATTTTTATTGGTTGTCATGTATTCTAGACCTAGTACTTTTTTGTTTTGCATTGGATAGATTTTGATTTTTTTAGTTTAGGTTTGTCCATGTCATTATGGACTTAAGTCTATTTATTTGCCACATATACAAAAAGAGACCCAAAGCATTGTGGATGCTCTAAGCTCGCAACGTTGGATTTGGGGGAACCGGCCAATCAGAGAAGGCTCCATCTTCTAGGAGCCAATAAGAACTCGCCACGTAACAACATTTTTTTTTGATTTCCGGATCCACCAGAGTACCGACTAATCCAGAATCGAGCTGAATAGGACCACAAGGGCGGCAAAGCACTTACCTACCCCACCTGATGTGGGCCCAATTTAGCATAAATTCTTGTTATGCAATTTGAAGTAACTCAATTAGTAGAAGCCCAAGTATCCGAACAAAAGTCCAATGGCCAGTATTAGGCCCATATACTTCACATACAGAAAGCAAAGCCCAGTACAGAAGTCCGGCCACTGTTCAATTTTCTGTACCTCAACTCCGCCCAAACAATCTACCGGTGGCGGTGTGTCTACTCGCTCGCCGCGGCTTACGGCAGGACTCCATATCCGGCGAAGATGAAGTCGAGGCTCGCAGCTTCCTTCTTTTGGTATTCTGCTGATCGTACTCGAACTTGCCGTTAAAGCCCTAACATATCATCTGTGCGCGCTCGCGTGAGTTTTGTTAACACTTTTCTTTGTAATGCTCAAATTCTTGCTGTTAGCAGGCACATGTAGGAGAATCACGAGCAATTAAGACCGACAGGAATCTCCCTTGACCACAGCCTTCGCCAAATTAACTGCTGGTAAAGCTGTGAAATGAGTTGGTGATGTGTTTTGAGCTAGGCAGCTAACGTGAACGCCTACTTTTTGTTTGAGGTTTTTTCGAGTTATTCATGTTTTTCTTATTCAATCTAAGTTGCTGAAAATTGATGTCTGTATAATCTGTATATGTGAAAAAGGAAATTTGCAGAGATGCCACATTTTCTCTTGCTTGTAACTAATATGCCACATTTGGTCTTCATCGGTCACAAAGATGGGAGATGGTATTTTGGTGAATTTCCATAACGTGAAGACGCATTAATGTCTCGATTATAAATGAGTGGTAGAATGTGTATTTTGCATCTGATTATACCCTTTCGAGGGCGCCTTGGCGCCTTGAGCTAAGGCCGAGGGAATATAAGATAGTACTATGATGGATATTTACTATTGTATTCACACTTACTTCTCTGCATTTTCCAGCTTCCAGGCGCAGGGCATTGAGAGCTCAAATAGATATGTTCACTCTTCTGCTATTATGGACGATGATTTCTCGGAATTGGGTTCAGAAGTTTCAGAATATTGCGCTAATCGAATACAATTATTCACTGAGAAAAAGGACTGTGTTACTGTAAGCTTCAGCCTTCACGGATGCCCTTAAGCTATCGTGTTTAGTATAGTATATACATATGGAAATTTAGTGCAAGAAAACTTTTGGACTTCTCCCTTTTTTCTTTTCCTTTTTAATATTGCGGGTATCCTACTTCTACTTGCCCTTGAGAGTGTACTTTGTCAAAGTTCACTAGTTTCACTTGGTTTTTGTTATTTTATAAGATATCCTGCAGCTACTTGCCCGAGTAGTAACAGTACTTTTTACCGTTGACCCAATTCTCTACATTTGAGTTTTGCTTTGTGTATTCCTCTGATATTGAAATGCTAATGAATTTCCCTCTGAAGAAAACTTATAAACAAAAAAGAAAACCAGATGGTAGGCCCATTCCTTCAGATGTTATGGGCCGTAACTTTCCACTTTCGAATTCCGAAGTTGGTGGTTACAGTCATTCTTCCATGTCAACTAATAAAACTGTAAAAGTCACTGATGTAGGAAGTCCATGCTCTGTGTTAGTTAAGAATATTGTCCCAAGTGTTGGTCTCGGTCGCTTCATTTACAGTCGCATCCGATGGAATCCGGAGTTGTAACATAGAATTTGAGGTAAATAATGTTGTTTTGTTTTCTCTTGCGAGTATTTTCATCGATTTTCTTTAGAGTATTAACTTTTTATATTCTCGTGGGTTTATCATTTTGTTTACAGGATGAGGACTCCAGCAGGAAGGCTATCTCAGCTGGTAAAATTGGAGTGGGCAGTCGAGAATTTCCAGTTCATCTTCCTCTGGTGATGCACAGATAATTACCTTCAGAATCGGGAGAATAAATAAAAAGACTACTGATTATGTTATTCACTCCAGATGCAAGGTTATGGGTGAATTCATGGGATTAGCAAGAGCAAGTGGTGGTGCAGTAGATGCGTTCTTTAATGTGCGGAATGACTCTATCCAGCGTTCAATACTTCAAATGTAAGACTTCTCAGCTTTAGCACGAATTTAAAAGAGATAAACAAAAACAAAGGAATATTACGGAACTCAGTATAAAATTAGTCAAATGAATGTTAGTGCACAATTATTCCCTGTCAGAACGCTTGAATGTTTATTCTTGACACCCTTCTTTTATTGCGAATATATTGAGTGTGTACATTTTTGCTCTTTCCTCTATTGAATTATGTGTCATGTGTACTTGAAGACTCACTGAAGTCCTTCCTTCACGTTTGTTTTATATTAGAATATGAGACTGAGAATATCCTACTTTAGTTTCCAATGCACTTTTTACGTTGCAACAAGGTTATATTAATATCTTAGTTGACCGTTCTATCTATTTTTGATTTGGTAGGCCGAACAGTACAATAATTGATCTCAGCAGATTTGGAGGCATTATATGCCGGTATAATGTCCATAGAAGATTCGCCGCAGGCCGTTGATCATCAGGTAGCTAATGAGATTTCATTTCGTGTTTCGTATAGTATCAATTAAATAATAAAAAATGGCTAATACTACACACGTGGATTTTGGTTGAACTGTTCTGGTTTTAGCCTTCTGCGCTTGGAGATTATGCTAAAATTGGCATGTGAATTGTGATTCGATTCTTTTCGTGAGTATGGGCCCAAATATCACTATTGGGCCTGGCCATTTATCTGGCTAGCCTGAAAAACAAATGTGAAAAGGTGTGGAAAATGAATGATCTTAAACAGAAAGGCAAAGCTAATTTTTCTGTAGTCAGAAAGGGGTAGGTGGCTTTGGTAAACAAACAGTGACGTGTTCGAAAAGTTCATGTCATGAACGACTTTGCTGAGCAAAGTATGTGTTGGCAAATTTGGGTAGAGTGATTTTAAGTTATTTGTACACTGTTTTAGACCATGAGGGACCAGCAAATCTTTTAGGATTAGACATCGTTCATTTATATTATACTTCATATTAGAACATTTAGATAGCTTTCTTTATGGATTTTAATATGGTAAAGTCTCTATAGTTCTTTCAGCATAATGTTTGTAGCAAGGTCCTCATAGTTAGCCAGTCGGCCTAATGTTCAAAGGAATGGAATTCTATATCACTTTATTGTTTCATGTCAAGTTCAATTTCATTCTAAAGATCACATTGTTGGTTCCTTATAAGATATAAATTGTATTGACAACTGATATAGTTATGGGCATGACTATCGATTTAGGTTGTAGTATAAACTGGATGTAACTTGTCTTAGCTATTAGTTTATACCGACGTGTTGCGTTGCAATGAAATGATCACATTTGAGACGTATTCTTCCATTCTGACTGTCATGAAGAACCAATGTGTGATTTTATTAATTCTGAACTTGTGATACTAAGATATATGAGATATTTGTTTGTTATGTTGAATAACTATGGGTGAGAACCAAAGTTTGGTTCAATATCCTTCGTATCTTGGGTAGCGACATTGTATGCATGATATCTACATATTGCCATTAAGGCACCATGTTCTCATGATGACGTCCCTTGAGGAACTCATAAGGATTGTCCTATTAAACCTTGCAGGTGGATTTAATTCGCACAATAATTAGGATGAGTGGTACTAGGAATAAAAAATATTAATTAATCTAAGCAGTCATAAGCTTTATTAATTAATGGACGTGTGAAAACACGGGAAATTATATTTAATCTAATAGAAATCTTGATTCATTTTGAGATAGGACTGGTGTGCAATATAATTTTTTTGTATGGATTATGATTGAGAAAGGGTATAGAAGAGTAGGAGTCGTGGACTAGTGATAATATATTTTGTATGGATTATTATTGAGAAGCAACGTGTTCCAAAACTTTGTGCTTACAATTATGATGTTGGACAAAAATAAACATCCTTGTTGAGAGCATAGATGATTGGAAAAGGGCACCATATCACAAACTCAAAAGTCCCAAAAAAGCAAGATTTGGACCAATAGATTCTCTATGATTGTTAACTTTCCATGAAATCACAATATAGGAAATAAAACAGTTTCACATGGTAACAATGACATTAAAACCCATTGGATTTTTATCAAAGGAAGATAAAGTTAAAGAGAGAACATCCAAAAAGAACATCACTTAGCCATGGCTTGTTATTATATTAATGGCACAAACGTGAGTTAGATTTAAAAGATTCCAATCTGAAAATTTAGCCATGTGATATTGATTGATTATTGTCCATGATAGCAGACAATGGGTCTCCACAAACACACACGAAAACCCAACTAAAAAAAAAAAAAAAGTTTTAATTTTCAGTAGCACCATGTGGGACTTTGCTGGATTTTGGATTTTAAAACATGATCATTAATACATGTTTTGTACAAATGCATCCCAACTCCAAGTGTCCCGGTTAGACATGGCCAAAACACGGGCAGGGTCGAGGCCCGGCGCGGCGGGCCTCCGGCTGATGGCATCCAATAAAATTAAATAAATAAATAAGAGAGATAAAATATTATTACATGTCAAGAATTGAAGGAAGAAAAAAATAGGTATTTTGAATGGCTCAATTAAATACTCATGCATTTTCAATAAATGAAAATATTCAAATAAAACATACTCAAATATATTATTTTAAATTTTAAAAATATGATACTTTATGATATAAATATATATTTTAATCAGAATCATGATTTCAAGGATCATTATTATTGTTTTGGTTAGAATGCAACATATGCAACATTAATCCACTCAGTCAATTCTCATGACACTTTTAATTTATTTGTTGTTTTTTTGTTTAAAAAAAATAATATATTTTCTAATAATAAACACGAATACTTACCGACAAGAAAAAAGAAACAGCCGAATCAATCAGGTACTAAGTTAATTTAAAAAGAGGTGTACTCACGTGTAGCCTAAAGCGGATAACACAAATACAGACACAAATATAACTTGATTATATTACCTTAATATATTTTTGATTTAATTGAAACATCTAACAAATATGCATAAGCCTAATGGCAATCTCATACATTAATTTTGAACAATTATGCATAAGCCTAATGGCTATCTCATACATTAAATTTGAACTTATAGGTGATAAATACAACCTAAATATATTAAAAGTGTTTAATAAAACTAGCTAATAAAAGTCAGTCAGAATTTTCAACGGGCTTTAAGAGTTGAGTGGTAGCTCATAAATTAATTTTTAGCTTATAACTGATGACTACAAGCAAAATATAATATAAGTGCTTAATAAAATTAGTTGATAAGTAAGTGGCTTTTTGAGTTAGCTAGTAGCTCATAAATTAATTTTGAGTTCATAGCTGATAATTAAAAGCTAAACATAATAAAAGTGCTTAATAAAATTAGCTAAAAAAATTGGTAGCTCATAATTAATTTTGAGCTCATATTTGACGACTAAAAGCTAAATATAATATAAAATAATTAATAAAATTAATTGATAAATCAAATGAAATTTTCAAAACAGGCCTTTATAAGAAGCTACAGAAAACAAGCTCAAATTTGGTTTTTGTTGGTGGCCACGGTATTCGGAGCTATGCACCGACATCAAGTTGCTTACCACTTGAGCGAACTCCTGTTGGTAACTCAAACTTTGTTTTAAAGAGCTCATCATGTACCAAATCACTTATTATTATTTGAAATATATATGAAAAACTTATAAGCTAACTAGAAACTATATATTATCACGCATATTTTCGAGTTTTGTTTTGTATGTAACATTAAATAATTATTGTTCACGCACAAATCGACTAGAAAAAACAAATACTGCAAGTGCATATCAACATAGAAGTTGAATATTTTTTGTTCTTACACGTACAGTCCAGAACATAACAAATAAATCTGAAATTCCGATGACGGAACCAAATTAAGTTTACATAAGCTTTTTCAACAAAGATAGATAATAATTAATAAATAGTAGAAAAATATAGGCTAAAGCCCATACACAAACTATACAACAAAAGCTGAATATATTAATGGCAGTTTTATTTTAATTTTTTTTTCCACATTTCACCTGGACGAGATGGGGTTCAGATTCCTAGTGAACCCACTGAAAGCGCCATAGCTCTTGGAACTGAACCCTAGGCAGCCCAACAGCCCTTGCCTGTAGGGCAGAAAAGTCTTTTTCTTCATCTCCTCCGCCTGTGCCCTGTTCGCAGTGTAGTGCAGTTCGTGCGCCGACGGCGGCACACGCCTTCTCCAGACACCCTTCACCGGCTTCCCAGCCGCCGCGGGAGCTTCCCGCGCTTTCGTCGCCTCGCCACCGCCTTTTTTTTCGTCGCGAGACGACGATGGAGATAGCCCCGGCGATGGCGACGGAGAAGAAGACAGCGAGGACTTCTTCCTCTCCTTCGCCGGAGAAAACGAGATCGCCGACCAGAACCTCTCCCTGTTGCTGTTCGCTCTCCCCTCGCTTTTGCTCCTGTGCAGCAGATCCTTCAGGAAAATCCACTTCCTCGAGTTCCTCCCCGACGACGACGATCGGGAGGACGACGCCGAGCACGACGGCGTTGTTTCGCTCGACTCGTTCTCCTTCGCCTGACTGATCTCTTCCTCCACGGCGGCGACGGCGGATCTCAGCCCCTGCCACTCGTACTCCGCCGTGGCGCGCAGTGGCGACATGGATCTTGCCTTCCTGTGCGAGTATTTCGCGCTGCGAGCCCTCAGATCTCTGCCCCTGCCGCTAGCGGCGTCTCCGCCGCACAGATCCAGGAACGGCGCGACGTTCTCCTGCGGCCTCTGCAGGTGGGACGAGAGCTTCATCGGCCGGATCTGGCCGTTGCAGAACAGCTCGTCGGCGGAGGTCATCGACCCGTTGTTCCCGCCCGACCCGGCGGGCGAGAACCGTGAGGAGAACTCGAACTCGAACGAACCGGAGTCGGAGGACAGGAAGACCGGCTCGTACACGCGCGGCGACGGCGCATCGAACTTCTCGCCGGAGAGGAGGTAGTGCATTGGGCTCGCCGGGGCGCTGAAGAAGTAGCCGGAGGGGCCATGGCCGGGGCTGGACGGTGCGCTGACGAAGGGCGTGGAGCAGGAGCTATCGACGTCCTCGCTGAACCGCGGCGGCTCGTCTCCGCCGGGTGGAGACGCTCCGCCGGTGCTGTTTTGTTTAGAGAGAGGCATTATTGAGGAGAGAAAGAAACAGGGTGTGGGGAAAAATGAGGAGCATGGGGAAATGGGGATGCTCTGAAACTAATCTTGATGGACACGCAATTATTGTACGGTTTCAGCAGAGAGAGTGCTCTCTGAGCGATGCTTCTGTTTTTATTATTTTTATTTATGAATATCTATTTTTTATATTTTGTTTTGGGAAAATAATTGATTTTGTTTTAGGGAGATGCTACAGTCCTGTTACGGAAGCATTCTGTCGGTATTTGTAACCGTTAGATCAACTATCTTCAACGGTTACAAACCGCGACGTAATAGTTTCGTAACGGGAGCGTAGCATTTTTGTTGATCTAACGGTTACAAACCGCGGCGGAATGATTCTATAATGTACAGTAACATTTTTCTTTGCTTTATACGTGTTGGGCCTGTCACATGATCGGTGCAGCCAATGTCGGAAAAGACGGATAAGCCCTTATTTATTGTCATGTTTGGGTATATTTGGAAAACGCAGTGTGCTGTCTCTGTATTACAGGTTGCATGAACTTGGTATGAAGGATCAAATTGGTAGTTGATACTTGGTAACACTCATTTTAACTGTTAAATAATGTGTTGTGTTATGCGGTTATTTCTTATTTCAACTTTAATTAAGTTACTTTGATTTTTTAGTATTAGGATTAACTGCAGTGAAGGAAATTATTTATTTATTGTATTGACAATAAACATATCAAACATTGTTCCCCAATTACTAGTTAAAAAATAAGATGGAAACTCAAAATTATCACATTCAAATGCAAGCAATCTATTTCTTTGTTGGGATTGGTTGATTTTTTGCATTTTGATATAGCCCTATTGTCGTAGCCCGATTCAGGCATTAGTTACTCGACTCGCGTTGCCAAGAATATCATTAAGACGATACCTCCAAAGTCGACGTGGCCTATCCATCATTTAAGGATCACCACTGGCCTAAGGACGATCAAAAGACGACTTCAGGAAGTCGTCTTTGTTTAAAGTCGACTTATGCGTTAGAAGGCGAATGAACATTCTAAGAACCTCAGATATAATCGCAGGACCATAAGTCGAATCGACAAGGCTTCGAGCCGACTTAGAGTACTTCTGGCGACTCGAATTTACCTCAATGACGAAACAGGGCTCCCAGAACTAGGGAATCTATACGAGATAAGAAGGAATCTGGGTGCTGATTCAGATAGTGGGTAGAATGTGAAGCGACCAGGGCATTTTGGACACTTCAGGTAAGTCGGCTAGGGCATTTCAGGTATTTCCAATGAGCATTTCTACCCTTATATAAAGGAGTAGAGGTGACTCCAAACCCTAACCATTATTCTCCTCATTCAATATTCAGCTGCTGCTCCCACTGAGCAGAGCTCCTTCTCTCTTCATTCACTGACTTGAGCGTCGGAGGCTCTTCACCGGAAAATACTTCCGGTGTTGAGTTCTTGCAGGTGTTCACTGCGGTCCACGGGCGACTTGGAGACGATTCGAACAGACCGGAGCTCATTTCTACCGGTTCACTCCAGATCTAGGAGGAGACCCATCAGTTGTGTTATGCGGTTATTTCTTATTTCAACTTTAATTAAGTTACTTTGATTTTTTAGTATTAGGATTAACTGCAGTGAAGGAAATTATTTATTTATTGTATTGACAATAAACATATCAAACATTGTTCCCTAATTACTAGTTAAAATATAAGATGGAAACTCAAAATTATCACATTCAAATGCAAGCAATCTCTTTCTTTGTTGGGATTGGTTGATTTTTTGTAATTTTACTTATGTTATTTTATAAAGTAGGATATTTTGATCTAAAAATATGAAAGAATTTGCATTTAAAAAGTGATGAATCAACCCAATAACTCGATAAACTGAAGGAGTTTAGGTGGCTATTTGTTGGGTCACCTATGTAAGTGATATAGCTCGAAATTGGTGCGGTAGCTTTGCCGCGGTAGGGATGAATAAGGGTCGAGTTTGAATGTGCGGTCTCTTTGTGCAACCTAATAAAGGTAAGAGAAGATCAAAGGCCGTCTAGCATAGATGAATCTTTACTATATTCGTGGATAACCGATTACTAGAGGCATCCTTCTTCATCTACGGAGAAATATCGTGGGATTCGTAAATCAAAAAAGATATCAAAAATGATTTATGAACATCAACATTGAGAGAAGGATAACTAAGACAATATTCGTCAACTTATATCTAACATTCATGTCACAGTCATTACATCGGAAAATTCTTTGGCATTTTGCCAGCGATCGAGGGAATCGAAGCTCAAGTTTCCAATAGAAATCGAAGCAGAAGCGCGATCTACTTCGTGTGACACTCTATCATTTAGGGGGCGATTGTATATAGACTGTACAGTAAAAGTCTAAATCAAAACTCAAATTTAACGCAACTTTAACTCAACTCCACTATCTCTAATATTATCAATATAATTAAATAATATCAATCAATCATTATTACACATCACATCAACTTTGATTCACCATTCACTCACTCATATAATTTTAACTAACCATCACTTCCAATAATTTTCTCCTACTTTTACATCACATCAACTCTAATTATTTTATTTTAAATATTATTTTAATATATCTACTAACAACTAACCATATCAAAATTTTTCAAACTTAATTATAGTTAAAAAGACTAATTATTTTTTACTATTTGAATTCATATCCAATCATCCATTAGAGGGTGATTGTTTATGAATTCAACTAGTTTTTATTTGGTTTGTTTTTTAACTATAGTTAATTTTGAAAAAAAAAAATGTGGTATGATTAGCTGTTAGTTGATATAATAAAATAATATTTAAATAAAATAATTAATGTTGATTTGATGTAAAGTAAGAGAAAAATGATTGGAAGTGGCGGTTAGTTAAAATTATGTGAGTGGATAAATAGTGAATTAAGTTGATGTGATGTATAAGAATGAGTGGATGATATTATTTAATTATATTGATAATATTAAAGATAGTGAAGTTGAGTTAAAATTGAATTATATTTAAGTTTTTATTGATTTTTGTAAGTTGAGTGTATATAAACAAGGGAAATTTTTGTCTATCCTATAAGATATAAAAATATTTTCAATTTTACCTTAATGTAAAAGTATTTTCAACAATACCTAAACCAACTATTTTATTTAAGGGATTGCATCTAAATCAGTTATCTTGTACGTGCGTGAAATCCGCGATTTGAAAAAAAAAAAAAAAAAAAAAA
>CACSLK010027752.1:12124125-12134229 GCA_902706635.1 Striga hermonthica | reverse complement strand
ATATGCTGAAATCGTACTTTTCTCAATGATTCAAAGTATGTAGGAGAACTTCTTAACGCAACCAAAGCTGCTTCCTGGAAAGGTGCTGGAGCAGAATCTGTAATTTTGATGTGAATGTTTCTGATTGCCGATGCAATGCAAGGGGGTGCAATTGCCCATCCGACTCTCCATCCTAAAAAATGCGTCGAGCTAATCACACACTCTTTCTTGCTCATACATCCACAGAATAATTATTTTATTTGGTAAAAGCCAGAGCAAAGAAAGTTGGAGAAAATATTAGGCAAGATATGTACCAGTAACACTAAAAGTTTTTGAAAGGGAAGATGTGATGACTGTCCGCGATTGCATTTCAGGAAGTGAAGCAAGTGATACATGCCTCTGATTGTCAAAGGTTATATGCTCGTATACCTGCAAAATAAATTAAGGAAACAAAACAAAAATTGCTGATGCCATGTGGAAATGATAATTGGAAAACAGACGTATTGGGCCTATCGACTTCCTAACATCAGCAATATTTGATAGATTATGTTTGACATGTAAGTCATATAATGGACTCAAATGATATGCTGAGATGTCTGACAAGAAAGATGCCCTCAAATTTCATTAATTTATTTTTTTATCTGATAGAAGAGCATCTTTCTCAGAATCCTCTTAGATTTTGAAGCCTGCTACTAATTACAAGAAATCGATATCTGACATCAGAATCAGATTTCAAGGTACATTTCAACTGTAACATACAAGATATAAGCTGAATCATATGCTTTTTTCTAAGGTGTTCTATTTAAAGCATTACTGCGAGAATGTATCTGTACTTTCAATAATATTAGAACCAAAGTTAAATGCAATTTCCCCTGTCTTCTCGTCAAAGCCTGAAAACAAAGTCTCATCCTGCGAATAACGGATCTCCTAGACCAAATACAGTTCACATTCTGGAAGATAATATATAGCAATAAAATTATTCTGTTAATTCATAAATGAAGAAACAAATCAACCAAGGGAGTCTAGAAAATCTTAGTCAAAACATTTTTACTATAAATAAATGTCTATCATACTTCATCAGTGACAGCAATCAGATCCCTTCTCCGGCAAGCTCCAGCAATGATCTCAAGCTCATCCATGGTGAAAACCTTTCCAGTTGGGTTGTGAGGACTGTACCAGTTTTGATCAGTAGAGTTCTAAAAAAGTCTTTATACCTAAGAACCCATCACCCATCCTAACTTCAAGACCATCACAATTCAATTAAACAACTACCTATCCCAAGCCACGCTAACTTTTATGATTTATGCATCGGTTTGAACTTCTACCAATGAACGAGTTTTTCAACTCAAATCACGTCTTCAATAGAAAACTTTAAAAGTTCGTCCGACAATTCAAATCATACCTGTTCAACACTAATGCTTTTGTTCTGTTGGTAAATGACTTCTCGAGTTTATCTGAATTCAATGTCCAATAAGGCGGATCAAGGCCTACATAAACCTGCATTTTCCTCAATAACCATGAAAACATCAATAGTCAAATTCTTAATCACAATACCAAAGACGATAACTAGTTCTGAAACTATATCAGCTCACCGGAACTCCTCCGGCAAGCCTGATGCAAGTGTCGTACGTTTCGTACGACGGGTCGAAAAGTATGACCTCATCACCTCTATCAATTACTGAAAAATTTTCTAAAATAAATTAAACTCATAGCCCTCTATAAAATCACTCCATCTCCACAAATTTGGTTAAAAAAAAGTGCAAAACAAAAGCTATACCTGCGAATAGTGTTGCAGCGAAGGCCTCCGACTGGCCACAGCAAATGACCACATCTGTGAGTGGATCAACGTCAATTCCATGGAGTTTCTTCATCTTCTCCGCCACGAAATCACATATTCCCTGCACATGCCTTCAATAAACAGGAAAATAAACTAAATGTAAAATAGGTGAACGACGGCGTTTTGCTATACAATAGGTGAACCTGTACTGATTGAAGTCGGAGTTGATGGCGGCGACGGCGGCGTTTTTGACGTGAGGAGGCGCGGGGAAATCGGGAAAGCCCTCGGCGAGGTTGATAGCGTTGCAACTCTGAGCTAAGAAAGAAAGCTGTTGGATTGGAGAAGGTGCAAGCGTCTTCGCCACAGAGGATAACTTCTCCATTTTGTGCATTTTTTTTTATTTTTTTTTTCTCTCTGGTTTGCTGTATTACGCTTGTGGTTGCGGAACGATATGGAATCAGAGAAAGATAAGCTCTAATGTGTTTGATCGACTGTACGTACTAAGGCTGAGGAGTGTGTTATTTGACTGTGTCTAGTTTTGTGTATGTTTGGCTGATGTGCTCGGGTCAGTTGAGTCTTACTCAGTTCTCACACTGTTGATGTATTGGATGCAAAACTGGTCCGTATTGGACTTGTGTTGATGTATTAGATGCAAAATTGATTCGTATTGAGAGTGGGCAATGAACTATATTATGGAGTTTTTTTTTTTCTTTTTTTTTTTAATAGGAAATGAAAAGCATTAGCTTTAAAGCTAATGCTCGATCACGACACGGCGTGGGTGAGCCACGCTAAAAAGATCATGTTGTAACCAAAGTCCAGCTCCCAAAGGAGGATGATCAAACCGGTTCAAGCCACCCGTTCCCTTGGCCGCAAGAGATGCCAAGAAATCCGCCACAACATATGTCTCACGTGACCATGAACAATCAGAAGATCCCAAGGGCGCCCCATCAATTCTTTAATACCCCGAATAAGACTCCCATGTAGCCCGATAGAATCCTGAACCAAGGTAATTATACTTTGATTATCCACTTCCGCCACGAGTTTACGGCCACCTATATCTCACGCCAGCTGCAAGCCCTAGAATAAGCTCCAAAGTTCGGCACTCACAATAGAGCAATAGCCAATATTCATTGTAAAACCACCAAACCATGACCCACAGTGGTCTCGACAACCCCTCCAGCACTCGCCATCCCCGTCTTCGGGACAAAACTGTCATCCGTATTAACTTTCAACACACCCTCCGGTGGAGCAGACAATCAAATAAATAAATAAAATAAAACATGATTTAGTTTAGCGAAGTTGAAATTTGCAACATCACTAACATCAGGCAACTAGAATTGACCTTTGTTTACACATTTGCTATCCGCACTTAGGCAGCAAACGAATCGAGCGATTCGAACATTTTGATTTCGAGTCAAGCGCCGTATTATATATATTAGCATATGCGTTTAATGGTAATTTTATCGTTCCACTTAAATATTTTTTAGCTGAGCTCGAGCATTTTGATTTCGAGTCGAGCTCGAGTTGAACTCGAGCTATTGTAATTTTTTATCAAGTCGAGCTTGAGCAGCTTAAAAAAAAACTTAATCCTGCTCAATAAGGTCAATGTTCGACTCATTTGCAATCCTATCTGCACCATTGCTTTTGCGAATGGCATCACTGTTGCTCCTCTATTTTGATGTAGACTCGGATGTCATCTACTGGGGTTTCTCATACGCTGATCAGTTTACTAAGGTTTGGCATTGGGATGGGCCTCAAAGATTTTGTCAATTTTTTGGGCCTGTTGCTCGTAGTCGATTTTGACTAATTCGGAAAGGTATCAAAGGCATATGACAGCTTCCTTATGTGCAGCTTATGTGGAATGGCGCCGGAAACAATGCATGCGTTGTCGGAACTGCATTTGGGTTAATGAGGTGTGAAAAATAATTTTGTCAAGTTATTTGTTTTCATCTTTTTTTTTATTTCAAATTTAAGATATTGATTAGGATAGAACTTTATTTGTTCACGTGGAAATTTTGATGCAAGTTGGGCATACATTTTTTGCGTTGCTTTATGGCTAATTTCGGGATGGCAGAAACACAAAAAATTCTCAAATGAATACTTTATTGTTGCTCATAAGGTTAAAAAAATGGAGATGCACGTTTCGAAATTAAAAGCGGTTGCTGCCTGTGCGGAGAATCTGGGAGGCATTGCTTCTAGGCGTGAGATTCGACTGATAAGATGGATTTCGCCGACAGAAGACTGGGTTAAAATTAATTCCGACGGGCTTTAATTGTAGCTCTGTAATGGCTAGTGTCGGAGGTTTGAGCTGTGATCATCACATGACTTGGAGGGTTTCATGAATATTGGTTTCTCAACAGTTACAAGTATGGGATTTCGATTAGCATGGGATTTCAAGTTTCTTAGAGTAGCGATTTAAGTAGACGTGGCCACGGGTCAACCGGCTCGCCGACCCGGCCTGGTCAAACCCGTTGACCACAAGTCCGAGCCCGACTCAGATTTCAACCGGGCCAATCAGGTGGGATTTTGCCCGGTCTATGCCGGCACGGAAAAAACAAATGATTTTCAAATTTTTCTTTTTTTTTATTAGGGAGGCCCAGACCCGGGCTGGGCCCGACCCGGCACGAACCTAGGCCGTGCCGGTTCAGGGTTTGCCAAACCCAACCCGTCGGCCCGGGGTTTTGGCCATGTCTAGATTTAAGTGGACATTTAAGTTGCATGTCAGATGGTTCTGGGTGTTAGAGAGATTTCATGACTTCATTGAATCTAATCCAAGATATACAGAAGCTGCTAGAGAGGAATTGTAACTGGGCGCCCCAAGCCTACTAGAAGCAGACTTTCTAGTAGACTCCCATAAACGGGTACGTGGGGAAGCAGACTCCTATAAACGAGTACGTCATCATACGGTCCCAATAGAACCGAGCTCTGATACCATGTAAGAAAGTGGGAAAAATATATGTTCTATATTATTCAAAAGACATGTACACATATATATAGGAACATAATGAGCCTAAATCTAATCCTACAATATATATACAAAATATATTATAACCATATATACAAAATATATTCTAACAGATTTGCGGCACATTTGTCGTGAATCTAATTTTACAACTAATCACATGTTATTAGCGTCATTCAGTTTTTGAGGACTTCACATCTTTGAAGCACCTCCGGTGAGTTTAAATATTTATTATTTAGTTAAATCATATATAATATTATGGGTATCTCTTAGTGTAGTTGTTTAATTCATTTATATTTTTTACATTTTAGGCTCATTTGCTTAAAAAAAGAACGAAATTGGCGAGGTAGCCAAGAGAAGAAAAGATAGAGGACAAAAAAAAGTATTTTTTGAAAGAAAACAATAAAATTAACTCGAAGCGTCCAGCAGCTCGCGGAAAAATCTGCCACGTATACCATCCCGCCACGCGTCACTCAAAACAAACGCCAGCAATTATCACTCACCTCCCTCGAAAATCCATATATGCTTATCTTTCACTTGCGACTTCCAAAATTAACGCAAGATTAAGAGAAATAAAACACACTCACACACACACAAATGCAGTCCAGATTAGCAATCGCCGCGGCGAGGCTCAACCGCCTCATACTCTCCAGCAGCCAAAAGCACCATCTGACTCAACGGCTTGGCTGTACCACAACCACCGGCCGAACTGCTGATCCCGCTGAGCACGCGGTAGATCACGACGTAAGTTACATCTCATATAAAAAAAATTTGTCCTTAGTATTTAAATTACTCGTAACTTTTTATTTCTTCGTGCCTTTAAATTAAAAGAGTTTAAATTCGGCTTGACTTGAGTTTGACTAGTTAAGGTTTGGTTTTGGCTGGGCTTGTTTATCGAGCTCATTTAAAATTCATTTGGTTAACAAGCTGAGTTCGACTTGACCCAATAAAATTCTGAGAAATTTTTTTTATAAATTTTTATAGTTCGGTTCATTAAAACTCGATATCGACTTGAACTTGGTTTGTTATTAATATTAGTGATAGCGATTCGAACTCGAGTTTGATTTCAGGCTCGTTTATTTAACGAGTTGAGAAAAGAAGGGTTCGAGATCGAGCACCGAAGTTCGAGCTAGGCTCCCCTCGTTTGCATGCCTCTCTCCTTTTTTTCTTATTCGATGAAAAAACCAACTCCCATTTCTATATAAACACTATCAACTTTTTTCTTATTCAATGAAAAAACCAACTCTCATTTCTATATAAACACTATCAAGGAGGTGTACCCAACGGAAGCCATAGAGGACGAAAAACGCCGCCGCCCTCGGCCAGAACACGACGAAGCTACCGTGGACAAGGACCACCAACCTTACGTCACCCCAAAATCACCAATCGAATCTACTCCGAAAATCGAACACCCCGGAATCGGGCCACAAACCAATCCTATTCGACAGCAAAAGCGCCGGATCTCCGCAAACTCCAGCGAGATCGGCTGCTCCGCCGGGCCGGAGGCGCCAAAAGCGGCGGAGACTGATCCGAAAAGGCAGGAGGAGGAGCAGAGAGAGGACAACGTGGAGTACTTCAAGCACCACAAAGCCTCGCCGTTATCAGAAATCGAGATAGCCGACACGAGAAAACCGATCACCCGAGCAACCGATGGAACGGTACAGAACGAGACCGTGGGGAAAGAAGGGATGGGATTTGTGGTGTGGCGGCCGGAACAGCTGGACACGGCTGAGGATTCGCTCAGAAGGGCGGCGGAGATTTTCCGGTGGAATGCGGTGAGGGGAGATCCTGATTCCCCACATGGAAGGGTACTTAGAGAGCTTCGCGGTGAATACTGGTGAGGCGATTAGTACTGAGGACAGTTTTTGTTCATGTCTTTCTGTTGATGACTACTTGAGTTGGAATATGACTATTGTAATGAGTTGTAACTTGTAACTTGTAAGGGTTGGTTTATTGAGAACTAGCTACCTGTTCAATATGTCTTAATTAAGGTATAATAAGATATCTCTAGTAATTAGATTCTCTTTTTTATCTTTCATGATTTGTATACACTACTCTATATATACAATTGGTCAAAGTAATGAACAAAACATGTTACGGAACACACGCATCTTAATCATTTCTTTTGGTGACGGATCACAATTGATGAAGATGCTACGGTCATCTTGATATCGATGACGTGTCGTCATCCCGAGACGTATCATCCCGTTGGGTGTTTAACCGTTGAATTGCATTTTCCCACAATTTAATCGGTTAGAATCAACGTTGCCTTATTAATAATATGTTGCGGAACATATGTAGCTCTTTAGTCCTCTACTAATTGAGTCATAGATCTTCAGTGAGGTACCTAGCAAATTATTGAGCGTGTTTGTAGCCAACTACTAATCCATAGTTGCGGTTATTATCGAACAGTAAAGGATATCGAATCGAGTCGCAGCCCTTCAGTCCTCTCTAGATATATATAGTACTGCACAAAGTTGAAGTTACCTGCTGCTGACAACGAATTATTGAGCGTGTTTTGTCCAAAATAGATGACTATGGTCTTTTGAAAGGCCTCCTCTGGTTTGAGCGTAGATCCTATTGATTCAGTTTGGCCCAAGTTTGTAAGTTTCGTCGGTACCTGAAAAACAGAAAAAGCACCGGAATTACTTCAGCGCAAGACCCTCCGACGCTCAATTCAACATCCCGGATTTAAGAGTAACTTGCATCCTATATATATATATATATATATATATAAAGTCATCATATTTACTAAATTTAGTATTAAAAAAAGTCAAAGGAAAATTAATGCATTATATTTTTATCATTTTTGCAATTGTACTATTATTTTATAGCTAAAAATCTGGCTACATTAATTCCATCCTTAATTAATGTGTTTTGTAATAAAATCGGACAGATAGACTTCAAATAAAAACATGTCTCATTTCAAATTTAAATTTAAATATTAAAATTTCTTATCATTTTATTACATTAAAATCCTTAATGAATTGTTTGCCATAAAATCGGACAAAATAATAATTGCATAGAATTCAAGTAAAAACGTTTCATTTAAAATTTAAATTTTAAAATTACTTATCATTTTGTTACATTTTTGGATGATTTGTTTCCCATAACATCGGGCGGAATTAATAATTGCATAGAATTCAAGTATGATTTCGAATTTATATCAAATATGTTTAATAAATGCATAGAATTTCAAAGATGTTTATTTATTATAAAAAAACAAAATATATTTGTGTATATTTTGTAAAATGTTTGTACAAAATGTTCTACTTTAAATTTATTTACATTAATAAATAATTTTAACATATATTGAATATTTTAATTACATAAAAACAAAAAGAAGAAGAATACTACATCTATAACCTGTATAAATAATAACAATGACATTATAGTACAATAAATTTTATAATAAAATAATATGAGTATTATACGAGGAACAAAATTACGTAAAAAATTGTTATTTTTCTTATATCAATGAATAAATATATATAATGAAATTAAATTTATATTATTATAAACATGTGAGCTAGATAATATATTAATTAATTTACGGGCTAGCGCTACCAGGCTCAAGTTTAATGTCCCGACAAAAAAAAATGAAGTTGATGAAAAGAAGTAAAAAATAATAGTTGACCAAACTCTATCATATTTTAGGTTTGAACGGACAAGCCTTATGGTCCACTCATTTAATATTTCCCGTGAATCGCACGAGCTACTTAACAGACAAACTCTGTAGAAATGACTCATTTAATACTTTTGTCTCATACATCGCACGGGCTACTTACTAGTAAATGTAATAGTGATTGTAATAAATGAGTCTCACCTTCTAACTGCGGAATTTACCCTTGATAAAGTGATTAATTGTACGATTTCTCTTTCACGGCCCTAAGTCCCCGAACGCATATCGACCGAGAATAACTTAATCGATGTCTGACCTTATGGGTTAATATTCGGCCCATGTTGTGATCACCAAGGGCCGATGCTCGAGCCGGCCAACATAGTGTCAATGCGCAAGCCATTCAACCCTCAACCATCTGGACCCCTTTGGCTTAGTTCGGTCCTAGGGTCTATTCGGACCCAGTCTTATAGATCTACATCCGGTTGAGTTCAGTCGGTACTAATATCCCTATTACCGTCAAAAACCAAAAGGAATTACAAAACACAAAACGTTTCATCGAACAAGACAACGACCTCATAAATGTCGTGTCAAATGAATGGACCAAAATAATATGGATAATTAACATCAGATCCTTAAAAATAAAATTAGGCAGACAAAGAAAGATGTATGACAATACCAAAAATTATTCACATTTCCACCTAATTCTCTCATCCTTAGCTGAAAATACCCTTACAGATTTTAGGTAGCACTTAAATCGCGGTAGGCACGGCTTAATACAGTCATTACACAATAATTTTGCTATGAAGCCATCAACTAATACGAATTATAGAACCATTTCACAATTATTCGCAAATTATATATTAACACTTGCATTATAAGGAATACACTTTGAATGAATATTAGTACATTAATAGTTTATGTTAGAAATGTTCCCCTACCCACGGTGGACACATGTTAATATGCCCGTCGCGTAGGTGGCATGCACTCATTGGTGATGTATTTTTCAAAACATATTAACATCACTAATGAGTATATGCCACCTACGCGGTGGGCATATTAACATGTGTCCACCGTGAGTAAGTGAGTATTTCTCATAGTTATGAATAACTACAAAATTTAATTATTACACAATATATAGCTTCAACTCTCTCACCTTCCCTAATTTTCATTAGAAAAATGGTGGAAAAAAAAAGACACGAATGCATGTGCGAAAGGGCAAAAGCTATAATAAAGTCAGAAGAACGAATCCCCCTCTATTATATCATTAAAATTCCACCAAATCCTACTTAAATTTCTCAACCATCACCGCACGTTACGTTCCTTTAAGTGCCGTCCAGCTCCAGCCCACCGCTTGTGGGCCCACTAATTTAGCCCATCACTTTTTTCCCACCCTTTTTTTTGTCATCGTCGAATCTTCCTATTCCTATCCCGACATCCATCACTAAAGGGAAAAATCCACATTGCTTTATTATGCAAAAGCACACTTTTGTGATCCAAGCACTTTAGGTAAAATTTAAGCATAAATGATAAAACATTGGAAAATACTACCCCTTACGGAATTATTCTGTCGAAATTTTTAACAATTAAGATCATAATCGTCGTACACAGTTGATTAAGTTACAAACTCCGACGGAGTAGTTCTGAAACGGGACATTGTCCCTAAAACATTACACAAAGAGACTACAATTGAGAAGGAAAATAGTTCACTAAAACATCATCTCATACCATACACGATCCAACATTTCCATTCAATTACATGAATAT
>CACSLK010027752.1:12083235-12094305 GCA_902706635.1 Striga hermonthica | reverse complement strand
TTTTTGACATTAAATTAAAATAATAAGAAAATGAAAAGGGAAAAAGTATTACAGCTTCAACGGTCGAATCAACTAAAGGTGATTGGGCCAATGACCTCTTAGCCTACTGGTCAAGAGTGAGGTACCCATGGTCAGAGGTCATGGGTTCAAACTTCCCGAAGCGTAGATGGTGGAACAATTAATATTGAAGGCTACAAGTAGCAGTGTGGGAGACTGAAACTCGGTGGGAACCAGCGGCTGGATAGGTGGGGCCAGCATGAAGTTGGAGGGGCCAGCATGAAACAACCACTTCGGTGGGACCCTGCGACTGGATAGGTGGGGCCAACTTGGAACTGGGAGGGTCAGTGATAAATCACTTGGGGATCGACTCCTTGTGCGCGGTAGTTGAGGGTGTTAGGAACCTTGGAGTCATTGCATGACTACTGCGATTTAACTGGAGGCAGTTTTTGAAGAGCCGGGAACTGTTTCCTCGAGGAATAGTCAAGCGCAAGTCTGGAACATCGGTATCAAAAAAAAAAGTTGATTGGGTTTGGGGTATAGACTACATAGTCCAGTCAGCAGATTTGATACGTAACATGAATATATACATAATTTATGCGTTTTTTTTAATTTTTTAACGTGTTACTTTTGAATTATTAAATACGGTAAGATTTAATTTAATTAAATTGCATATGATTAAATTATGATGGCTAATTAAAATTTCACATTTATACATTATATAAAATATAAGCTTTGAAATTGAACTTTCATGATAATATCTCTTTATCTCTCTTGTACATATAAACGAGTTAGAGGCCTTATTTATTTTTTATTTTTTTAGTGCAAAAGAAGGAGGCCTAAGGCCTAATAACTAGCTAATACTCAACGAGGATAGGACACTCCTCTGGAGTCGTGATCAATCCAGGCTCCAATCCCCGGGGGGTGACGAAAACTGATGTACCCCCAACGGGGTTGTCTCCGCGATCCCGGCCAAATAATCCGTTGCATAGTTCGCCTCACGGTGCACATGTTGGATACGTACCTGCCACTCTCTTTGGGCCAATTCTCTAACCGCACGAACTAATCCATCATGCACCCCGAAGTTCTGGCCCGATCCAGTGAGCATATTGGTCACGCATTGGCTATGGGTTTCCGCTACAACTTTACGGGCCCCTCGATCCCAAGCCATCTGAAGACCTTGAAGCACCCCCCAAAGCTCGGCTCCTGTAATGGTATTGTAGCCGATATTCATACTAAATCCCTCCATCCATTTTCTTCGCTCGTCTCTCATGATACCTCCCGCACCGCTTAGGCCCGTACTGCTGTTAAACGTTCCATCAGTATTGACTTTGACCCAGTCCGAATTCGGTGGTATCCAATGAATCATGCGAACCTCATATCTCTCAGCTCCGACTTTTTCTGAAAGCTTCACATGCTCTTGCGTACGAATCCGCAATGGAGAGGACCTCAAGCCGTCGGCTTTCACAAGATTTCACCCGAGAATTAAACACTCGGTCATTTCTCCATTTCCAGTTGTTCCATACCGTAATTGCAAACAGACTACTCCAGTCCGGAATCGGCCCAACTCGCCCTGCCGAAATATTACTGTGCATCCATTCTTGAAAAGGGGTTGTGAAGAAATCTGTGAGCTCCCCTGCCGGAATTAAGCAAGTCCAGAGGCGCGCAGTCCCGGGACAGTTCCTCAGAGCATGAATTACCGTCTCCGCTACGCTACAATTCTCGCACAACTCCGAGCTCGAGATATGTCTCCTTACTCGTTCGGCGTTTGTAGTGACCAAAATGTTTATGTATTTATTATTTTCAATTTGTAGTGAATAAATCTATGTTGGTTTACGTGCTTCTAAGAAATACAATGGTCATTACGCACTTGAGTAGGGGCTCGAGTCGAACTCGTTAAGTAAACAGGTTAGATTTTGACTCCTTTATTAATATTAATGAACAGTCACAAAAAACTATATATAAAACAACAACTAATCTCGCTAACAAAACGTGTTTTAAATGAGCCTGCATTTGACGAACTTATCAAATAAATCGAAATGTGTTAACAAACTGCTCGTTTCATTTAACTACTATAGTAGACAACATAGGCCCATTTTATGGTTCAAGTTACTATTTTCATCTCCATGGACATAAAATGATTGGGCTTATATAGACAAATTGGGATGAATAATCTCCGTGGACATAAAATGATTGGGCTCCTTTAACGAAATTGTGATGATTAAGTTTGGGCTCACACATACACACAATTAGATACGCAACTCGTCTATACTTGGGGTGATTTTTAAGCCGGCCTGACATTTTGAGAAAACCCAATGAATTTGAGTAATTTGAATTTGTGGAGTTACGTGACATAAAAGACCAAACAAAATAGAAGCCCCAACACATTAATAATGATAGACTTACCTCTTGTTACATTGCGAGCTCGAAAGTAAAGGCAAGAGCATGTCTAATGATGCCTTGGCCGCGGAGGGAGTCGAGCCGAGCCTAGCGTCGTGTAATATTAGTGTTTTGACACTTTTTGTATTATTAGAGATTTTAATAAACCGACATGTGGTTGTTCTCTTAGATTTATAAAAGTGCGATTCATCAACTTAACTAATGTTTAGTCTTGCTAAAAAAAACCATACAATTACGTAGTCATACTTTTCTAACGAATATCATACTCTAGAAAATAATATACATAAAATTATGATATTTTATAATATAAAAAATACTTTTATAATCAACCGATTGTCTAATTATCAATTCAACATTTACATCATTTACATGTTCGTTAAAAATGTGTTGAGTTTAAGCGGCAGACTTGTATGTTCGGATATTGATATGACAAATTTAGTGCTTTGGTTTGTATACATATTATTCGAATCAAGTTTAATACATGACAATAGAATCAAGTTTAATACTTGACATTATTCAGTTTGATATCATCACATATACAAATTTCAAATTAATTTCATCTATTCTTATAAAAATAGATAAGTTTCTTTACAAAATTAAATTAAAAAATACAAACAAAAATATATATTATCATATAAAGGAAAATAAATTAAGTTTAGATATATTGACCCCCATAAATAATAATTATTTTTAATATAGTAAACAAATGTTGGGATTAAGAATAAACATAGAATGGCTATGAACAAAACTCTAAAACTTGTATCTCCACTTAAATAAAGTATAAAAATGATTGAATGTTATTATGATCTCCGAAATAAAAGATATAATTAAATATCAAATTTAAAAGTAATAAAAAATTATTAATTATAATCCATAAATTCGTAGAATGTTAGGTTGTTAAATATGATTTATATTTTCACTTATCGAATATTATTAGCTAGAACTAGAAGACAAATAAACAAGATAAATAACAAAAATATTACTTCTTCATTTTAATATTTTTTATAATATTTAAAAATATATCTATTGCATCTATGAACGATACATGCAACTCATACCGATTCAAATTTATACAATTGTTTTTTTTTTCTTTTCAAAAACACCAAAAGTATACAATTGAATTGAAAAAAAAAATAAAATAAATTTAGTGGATACAAATATAATTTTGTAAATATAATTATTTTCAATTATACAATTTAAGAGTAAAAAATAGTCATGTTAAATAGTTTATCTTTTTATTTATTTATTTATTATTTACTCTACATTTCATAATTTCTACTCGGTGAACCATAACAACCGAACCAATTAAACAAAAGCAGTTGAAATAACGCGGGAGTCAACCGGGTATAAAAAAAGGGATCCCGTGTTTTAACCCGAACATCGCCTCCGACCCGGAACCCGTTGAAAGATTCTCGATTCATTTCTCTACAATTTGCCCAATTTTCTCGCTGCTCATCCTCTATCGCTTGCGCGCGCACACACACACACACACACACAGAGGGATAAAACCATCTGCAAACCCTACTATGATAATTTAACCTATTTTTTTTTCTCTTTATTGTTAACCTAATTTCCAGCTCTGTGTGTAGAATCGTGTACTTTTTGTTGAGGTTTAACTGGAATGATATAATAATTTATTGATTTAATTGAAATGGGCGATCGATTT
The DNA here is from genome assembly GCA_902706635.1 of Striga hermonthica. Taxonomy (NCBI): domain Eukaryota; kingdom Viridiplantae; phylum Streptophyta; class Magnoliopsida; order Lamiales; family Orobanchaceae; genus Striga; species Striga hermonthica. The sequence continues at coordinate 12,090,242 of CACSLK010027752.1, read as the reverse complement.
TACGGTGATTTGGAAATCGCGCTGTCGTCGTACTCGTTGCCGAGCACCGGTCAGTGTGTGAATCTTTGCATGCGGTGCATATTTTCAGTTTCCAATTTTGAATCTTTATGCTGCTCGGATTTGTTTTTAATTTGGTTGTGTTTTTGTAGATGATTATTACAACGAAGAGGACGGGGAAATGGAAGGAGAGTACGAGGAGGAGGGAGACGATTATGTGGAAATTGACGAGAAATCGAATGAATTGGCTTGCCCGTTTTGTATCGATGATTTTGATGTTCTGGGTTTGTGTTGCCACATTGATGCCGACCACCGCATGGAGGTTAAACCAGGGGTAACTTGAAAATTTCATATTTATAATTTTTCGTTAGCCGTCTGGTTAATCGGATTTGTTTTTGTTAGAAAAATTTGAGTACTAATGTTTAATGTGAAGTTGGGGCATAATGTTTTGGTTAAATTGGTTTTAGAAGACGGTTGAGCAGCATGTTAAGAATGTTATTGAGAATAAAACAGCAGGTTTGCGAAAAAGAAGAGAAAAGCTAGTGTGTTTGGTAGTGATTCATGTAAAGGGTCTTTCACCTTTTAGGAGAAGAAAATTTTTATTGGATTGAAAGCACTTAATTATTGTGTCCATATGGTGAAATTGGTGCATGTAAATTGTCATCGAGCGATGCAGTAGTAGCTTTCTTGAGCTTTCTCGTGTTGAGATAGATGTTTGCATCGTAGTTTTATTTGGAGTTTCTTTTGTTTGCAGATATGTCCCGTTTGTGCTACAAAGGTGGGCATAAACATGGCTTCGCATGTAATAACTCAGCATGAGAGTTTTTTAAAGATATCCTTTTTGGAATGTGTTCGCATGATGGCTATGGCTGTAGCTTGTTAAAGCTTAAAAACCGTACAATTATTTACTTTCTGAACTTGAGTTCAATATATGTTACCTTTAACTTAAAACATACGCTCTCTGCAATAAGAAGCATAGAGGGGCTCGATCGCGTACATCTATATATATGCTAAGGAAAGAAATGCAGGAGAAACATTTACGTTGTATCAAGGAGACTCTCAGTGTAGGTCCTTCCTCTAATACGACATGTGATTCTATGCTATTGTCATTTGTCAATAATAATCCACAAATGACTGGCAAAAGAAGCCAAAGCGTGGAAACTTCTCATACAAATAATGCAAGCTTGGCTGCAACAAGTTCGACAGATGATTACATAGAAAAGAGGTAATGATAAAACGTCTTTCAGGTTTGATTTTTTCTACAGAAATGAAAAACTCATGCTGCTGTGAACTTCATTGGTGGCTACTCTAGTTTTTGTTATTTCTCCTTGGAGTTTGATGCTATCCATTTTGGATGCTATCCATCCAAATCCTTGTGTAGTTGTTAGAATAGCATTTACCGTGCTTATTGAATTGATTAGATCTTTTCCTTCTTATTTTTTCTTACATATTAATGTGTGGGATTATGAATTACGAGAATTGACATCGATACCAAGACTCGATGGCGTGTGTTAGTGTTGTTATGGTGCTCTGTGAGTTCCCACTTGGAGTTTTTATTCTATTCATTTGTTTCATGGCATTTTTCATAATAACGGTTCATTATATTTTCCAAGTGATGATTTAATCGATATTATTTCTATTGATATTGTTCATGAATTTCAGCAAACCACCATCTCTGCCAACTGATGTGGATAACGAGAAGGCGAAAAGGTGCGAGTTTTTGCAGGGTTTACTTCTAACCGCAATTCTGGACGACTTATGAACATATATCATAACCGCACGTACTCTCTCAATGTCGATGATTGATCTGACAGAAGAGCGTTTTCTCTGAACTTTTGGTTTCACCAATAAATTTAGCCAAAATGTAATGCTGCTAGTCTTCATTCTTGCGGTCTTGTTCATCAACTGTCTGTAAATATAGTGATGATGACCGATTGTCAAGTTGTATGTTATCTATTCGTTTTTTGCATAGGAATGATTTGTCGGGACACATTTTTCTCCGAGTTATATATTTTTATTTGTTCAGGTAGTTAACTTTCAACACGATATTATTCGCATAGGAATGATTTGTCGGGAATGGTTTAGCCAAAATGTATTGATTTCTATTAGTAGAATTTTTTATACACAAAACAAGTCCAGGTAGTTAACTTTCAACACGGACATTTAAATTTTACTAGCCAAATTAATGTTGCCTAATAATGGGAGAACGGTCATAAAGTTAACTCAGTTTGATCGTACATATCATATCACTCATAGAGATGCAATACATGCTTTAGATGAAGCACATGAACTAAATTCACGAGGTTAATGAATTGTTAATGTCAATATAGTAATAATAGCATGTAGGGGGTGATACTAAAGTTATTAACCATCATCAAGTTGAATATATATACCCTATCTAAGAATCATTAGATGAGCCAGAAAGCAAACACATAACTAAACAAATCACAACTGATTTTTTTCCAAAAGGAACAAATTATAAAGCTCTATATTTATATAAGCTTTCAGCTATACCATTTCAAAAGTACAGTAATCACAATGTCCTCAAATTTCGTCATTATCACCAATAATTTCTAATTACTGACTTACCACGATCAGCCATTCGACTAGCACACTAATATAACCAAATATTCCAATGTTAACTACTGTCAATCGAGCTGAAGCTTCATCACCATCATCATTATCCTACTTACTCTGCAGGGAAATAGTTTTCTTTCTTTCTTTCTTTCTTCCTTTTCTGCTCGTTCTTCACTTACAAAACTACCGACACTGGACGAGAAAAGCTTAAACAACACTGCACAACAATTTACCTAGGAAGCTAATAGATTTCTCCAATGCATTACTTTCCAGAAAATCTTTTTTTTTTTTTTTTTTTTTACCTTTTCAGTCAAAACGGGCTAACTTTCTCGGATTCAAGAACCAACATGATCATCATCTTCTATGAGAATTGTGGGCACGGAAAAACTGGTAATCAGGTAGCATGACTTCCAAACCGTTGAGCCATTTGTCGGCTGCTTGCAGGAGGGAATTCTCTTGCTCACACTCGTGGGGTCCACTGGGGCTCACGATCGATCCTTTCAACTTGTAAGAGGCGAGAGCAAATACTGGCAACGAAATTTTTGGAGTTGGATCAGCAAAGCCTCGAATATTTCTAGTGTTCGGAGCATGGAATCGAGGGGGGCTGTAGCCTGTATTCAAAAGTCATATAAGGTACAGTTATTATAATCATGAGAGAAAGAGAGAGAGAGAGAGAGAGAGAGAGAGAGAGAGAGAGAGAGATGAGTACTTTTAGGTTGTGTGGACAGAGAATGGAATGTCAAGAAAGATGCATCGAGATCTTGCAGTGTCGGGCCAATGGGTATCCTATAAATCGGATACCTGCAAACAAATAATTTTCGGTTATTTTGATCGCATGAAGAACATAAATTACCCATGACCTCAAGAACACATCAATTGTATAATGAAAAATATCGGGAAAGGGAAACATACCAAGCTACACATATCCAACTAGATGGAAGTAAATCACAGCTTTTGAACTTGCTAAGCTCAGGATATTGCGAAACAAGCAACGATATCTTCACAATCACAGGTGAGAACAATATTGTCAAGCCATAAACATGACAAATAAATGAAATAAATGTATTAAATCAGCAATTTTTTTAAAAATCTTTGTCCAGATTCTACCTTATCAGCCAGTGGTCTACGATTATATGGCTGCTCGTGTTCCAAGAACTGAAACACGGGTTTGCCACGAGAACGAGCAACTTCAGAACCGGATGAGTTTATGACAGATTTATCTCCCAGTGAGAGAGTATTCAATCCCCGCATGGTCGCGCTAAAACTGGATTTAGCTCGCCTGTCTGACTCAGCATCAATTTCCTCATTTACCCCTCTGGACATGCAAAGAAACTGTTAAGTGCAAAGACTTTGTATAGGGGATAAAACAGAAATTTTCTTTAATATTCACTAAAACAACGAAGGCGTGAAAGGAGATTTACCACGACCTGCATTAGTTAAAACAATACCATAATTTATAGAAGAAGAGAATGGCACATAACTCACAATCATGTTGGGAAAATCTTCCTAGCTTAAGCCAGACAACTTGAGGAATAAAATCAACAATATATGAGATGACATCTAATACTATATTGTACCTCTAGGAGCCTGCTACAAAGTTCCATCATCATGTGCAAAAAATTTGCATCGCCATACTTCAGATTTCCCATAACATTATGCATATAATCATAGATCCGACACAAGAAAGTACAATTTCCATGTGATAAAATGATGAATGGCATAAGATTTTTCCGTTCTGTCCCTCCTAGATCATAAATACCCACTAAACATAATTGCACAATTACTTTTATAAATCTGACTGACATAATATTACTTGTTCAAGACAGCATACAAATGATCAAAACTAGACAAAGAATCAGTGAAGATAACAATTTAATAAGAACACCATATAATTAGAATGATCACACTCGCTCATTTCAGCTAAAACTCACCCAAGTCGAGACGCAGGGTTTGAAGGGTCGACGTATAATTCTATGCCTGACAAGAAAGGGACATAATACTGCTCAATTCGGTCTTTCCCATGCAACAATAAAGGTACTCCGGCTCCATAATAACTCCACTCGCTAAAAAATTCCCACAGATCTGCCAAGTGATAAAAAGGAAGTGAATCCACTTCACGCGCTCTCTGGCCTCTTACATTCGCCTGACAAGAAAATAAAGTAGCAAAATTAGCTTTTGTAAACTTTTGTGAAATGGGACCCACAAGCGAACTTGTAGAACCTCTTTTGGAACGACGATTAATGAACTTGCGACAACTATCGCTTTAAAGAATCTTTCAAATAGAACCGGGAACTAATAACTTTTGGAAACTCCCCGTATGACTTCCAAATGGCCGCAGATTAGTAGGATCTCGGGAAAAAATACCCATCACAAGCTTTCAAATGCTGTGGAACAAATATATCAAACAGCCATAGATCAAAGTAAATAACCAATTCTTCCAAATAACTTTAAACCAACGACTTTGCAAAACAATCTTTGGAACGACATCACGAACTTAATGACTTCCTAAACAATATGCCGAACGATTCCCGAGAATAACGGCTTCTGAAATAAATCTTTTAGATGATGAACAGAATTTAACGACTTCTCAAAACAATCTTTTAGACAAAAACAGCAATAACTGAACGATCTTTCAAATGAACCAGTCAACAAAATTTCACAAATTAACTAGCTTGAGAATCAACAAGGAGTTTTCTTGTAACGTTTCTGGAATGCCAATAAATCTAGACCCTTCACGATGATCATCATTTTCTAACATTCTTGCAGATATGATCTAATTCCCTGATAAGATCTGAGAACCACATGCATTTTGAAACCATATATGCAGATATCAAGATCAAGAAATACGAAAATTTTTCATTTAAATTACCCCTGTGTCATACGCAATAATTGATCTTTGTATTAATCAAATCATCAATTCATAGGGAACGACAATGTAAAATTTTATTTCCTGCATGCATTCTCATTCTTCTGCAAACAAATTAGATGTTTAGGGTTTTAATGTTTTATCATCAACAGAATAAAAAATAGACCAAAACAGACAGGAACAGCTTATTTATCGGTGTACCTCCAACGAGCCCCGCGCCTCGATAAACGGAGTAACAGATTCCATCAAGCGATCCAAATTCGTAACTCTCAAAGCCGACCCACGGCCAACGGAAGGCGGCACGGACAATGCCACCTCCGTCGATGAAGCATCAGCGTCGTCCCGAGCCTCAGCCTCTGCAGCCGGGGAATACTCCGGCGTCGGAGCCGTCCTCCTCTGCAGCAGGCGGTGCTGCTGGAGCTGTAGGTGGTGTTGCTGCTGCTGCTGCTGCTGCTGGAGCAGCTGTCTCTGCAACATTTGCTGCTGCTGCTGCAAGAGTGTTTGGTGGTGGTGGTGGCGGCGAAACGCCGGCGGGTTGTAGAACCTGTCGCCTCCCTGCCGCGGCGGCGGCGCCGCCGCATACCCTCCTTTACTCGACATTGAGCCCCTGGATTTTCAACCCCAATTGACTCCCAACACAATCGAAATGTGCGCGTCTATTTATAGATAGATATCGCGTTTCACTCTAGGGATTGAAGTAATTGAGGACTTAATCCAAAATGAGATTGAATTTGAATTGAATTTTGTGAATTGTAAAGAGGTTTTTCAAAGGGGTTTTTCTCGTTTGGTCTGTGTGTGTGTGTGTGTGTGTGTGTGTGTGTTCTTTGGGGTGTGACTGTGTGCGCTTTTACTTTTTTTAGTTGCACTGTTTTGGATTGTTCCTCGACGAGGGGCATTTTGGGGATGAACGGAAAATAGGGGCGATGAGGAGAAAAGACGAAGCCCGATTTTGGGTGACATATGCTTTGCCTTTCGTCCACGTGTAAAATGCTCCCACACGACGTCCGAATGGAGTGGTGCGCATTTACGCAATTACCCCCTTGGGGTAGTTTTCATCACGCGCCATTTGGCTTTTACATGGCCTCCTCGTAGTTGCCGAAAATGCAAAGGGATAAAATTTGATTTATTAGAAAATTAAAGGGAAAAGGCAATAGGAAATTTAATTGGTACAATGTCTATACTAAATTTTCTTTAGTACATATATTTTGTATTGAGAAAATATTTTTACATTGTGCAATTGGATTTTCTATATGTTTCTTGTATTTTTTTTCATAATAGAAGGAAATTTAATTAGTATTCTCACTCTAACACAAATTCTTGTGTGAGACGACCTAATCATTAAGCGAATCGACTCATCATATTTTTTCAACAAAAATCTATATATATATAATTACTAGCCAATAGCATTTAATAAAACCTAATTAATTTTACCTATGTGGCAATTGAATGTTTTTCTCTCCAAAAATCGTTACTTTTTTATGTATTTAATCTTTTATTTAATTATTAAATAATCAATACTAATCACTTCAAAAATACAAAAAATCATTTTAAACTTTTTATTAGTGAC
>CACSLK010027752.1:12068757-12083172 GCA_902706635.1 Striga hermonthica | reverse complement strand
CATTTAAATTATTTTTTTTTTAAAAAAAAAAAAATAAAAACGTATTTGAAATTCCTAAATAAATGATAAATAATTCAAAAAAAAGACGTACCAAAATAAACATTACATCCAATCAGATAAACGCAATTTAAGAAAAAAAGGTAAATATTCCAACTTCTTTATTTGTAAATGTTGGCATGCAAAAAAATGAAAGAAAAATAATTAATCATTATATGCATACAAGTAACTCATAATACTTCACAATACTTTATTTACATCTGTGCAAATGCACAGGGTCGAATACTAGTGTATATTAATATTACAAATGTTATATTGTTGTTTATTTTATTATCTAGAATACGACATTTCGCCTTGAAAGTAATTATTATAATTTTTTAAAAAATATAATTGTCTAACGATTATACATATCTAAATATCATTCTATACCTAGTGAAAATATGGAGGTTATAAACCAAATTATGTTCATTAATGATGTTGTTAGGTGTTGATATAAAAAATCGTACTAACACCAAAATATTAATCAAATTTTGTATGAAATGAAGAAGATGATGGATGAAGTTTCTTTTTTATTTATTTATTTTCGGAGACTTTTTTATCCTTATTATTTAGATCAATTATTTATCTCTCCTAACTGGGAGATCGGTCCTCAATAATTATAGCCATATATATATGGCCTAACATGTGGACAAGATAATAAATAATAAATTAATACAAATATTATTTTAATGTGATGTGATTGTGTGGGCCCTAATTATGATGTCTGACGGTTTCGATAGACATCGGTAATGTGCATCCTTTGAAGAAGACTTCTTTCTAGTATCTGGGTGGGCCGATCATTTACAATAAATATGCAAATCTTAAACATCAAGACCCTCCACTTCGAGCCGAGCAAATCTTAAAATGATCGGTTGACCCATATACAGTAAAGAAGTCATCTTCAGAGGACGCACATTACCGACGTCTATCGAAGCCTTTAAGCATCATATTCGAGGCTCACGCGGTCACATTACATTAAGGTATTATTTGTATTATTTTATTCTTCCTTATTTATTGTATATCTGTCAGGCCATATATATATGACTCCAATTATTGAGGATAGATTCCCAGAGAGAGAGATCTCCCAAAAAGAGGAGATAAATCCTTCCAAAATATCAATGAAAAATAAGCTTCATCCTTTATTATTTTGTTCTTCATAAATATACTTAATATCCGAATGATATATCTTGTCGTTGATACGATTTATGATATCAGCATTATGTTGTCTAATTACAAAAAGAAAAGATAAAATAACATTCGTATCCACACCTAATGAGATTCGCAAAAATTGTTGTTAGGTTGTCTAATCAATTTATAATCATACTTTATTGCAAAAAATAAAATACGGTATTTTGCTTAAATATTTTAAAGTATGATATATGAGTGTAAGTATGTACATATGTAGTAATATATGATTATCTTACCATTAGGCACCTAACAAAATATTTGCCGACTAATCACGTACCCAATTTTACGACTGCTAACTGTTAGACAGTAATCGAAAAAACCCCAAATTCTCCAATCCTAACCTGGTTGCGCTTGCGAATCTCCACCTTAACCGATGACGTTCCTCTTTTGGTCTCCTCCCCCTACTTCCCCCAAGTCCTCGCCAGTAAGATGTAGCCGATTTTTTTATTTTCTTTTGTCGCTACCCCTCTCCAGTCTGCCTTTTCAGGAAACTGAGGCAGGCGGGCATCAGGGCTTCCCCCTCCTTTCCGCTTAGTCACAGATTTTCGATCCTGCATGGCGCTCCTCCAGTGTCGATGGCGGCGGGACTGCCCGGCGGCTTTGGCAGCGTGAAGTGGGAGGTCGGGTTTGTCCGCGACTGGTTGCATGTGGGCTTAGCCCTTCGCGTCTCCCATGTTCCCTTTTTAGATGCTTGGAGCTGGTAGCCTACGACGGCTTGGCATCCTGAGCATTGTTTCAAAGCGGACGAGGTTGTGTCGGGGTCGGTTGAGGAGAGGGTCTCTGCATGCTTTCCTGATTGGGAGCCGTAGGGGAGTGAGGCTTGTCTCGAGAGTTAGGTGGACGTAGTTAGCCAACTCTTTTGGAGAAGAGAGTCTGGAAATCCACTCTCAAGTCGTTGTCTTGCTCGCCTTGGTTTTGTTGGTCGGGTGTCTGGCTGCTTGTCGGAGCAGTTTGTTAACTGTAGAGGAGGTTTGTTGTAGTTACGTTTTTGTTGTTTGGTTTAGTTTTTATGTTATGTAGTTGTGTTATGAGTGTGCGTTTGTTGTGTCTGGTTTATGTTTGTGTTTTTTGTGTGTATGTATTCTTATGCTGGGAGTAGGGCTGCAAACGAGTCGAGCAGCTCGCGAGCCGCTCGCGAGCGCTCGAGTCAAAGCTCGACTCGAGCTCGAGTTTGACCGATCTCGAGTCGAGCTCGAGCGGCTCAAGCACGAACTCGAGTCGAGCTCGAGCCCATATATTGCATTGTCGAGCGGCTCGCGAGCGGATCGAGATATGTGAAATTACTAAAATACCCTTGTATATATATGTAATTAATGGTTATTTACAAAATTTCTTGAAAAAATTTGAGCCGAACTCGAGCCGAGCTCGAGCATCATGAATTCGAGTCGAGCTCGAGTCGAGCTCGAGCTCTTGTATGATTTGATCGAGTCGAGCTCAAGCACCAAAAATCGAGCTCGACGAGCTCGAGCTCGAGCTCGAGCACCTAAAAAAAAAAAATTCAATCCGCTCGATAAGGCCAATGCTCGACTCGGCTCGGCTCGTTTGCAGCCCTAACTGGGAGTTTTATAGTTTCTTTTATTTTGTGTTATGACATTTAGGCTACGTTTGGTAGACCTATTGTTTTCGGTTAGTTAGTTGGTTGTAACTACAAATTTGCATCAATTACTTCTAGAAAAAAAAAAAGGGTAGACATTTATTTTTTTCAACAGTTTTACATAATTTGAGAGCATAATGTTACACTTTATAGAATATGATGAATAAAATATGATATTTCATAATTACATATGCAATTTTTTGTTAAGAAAAATATAACTTGACTAACTATATTTAAAGAGTTGACAAAATAATACTATATATTCGAGACAAATGCACTTCGATTAGATTATCAACTTTAGTACTCTTTAGTTGGCAATCTTTGAAAAGAAAACTGATTTTGTTAACTTGTTGCATTTATATGATGGAAGGAAAGTTAAATAAATATCAACGGTGATCATGGGATCATGAACGACAAATTATGAGTAATTGATGTATGTAATCTGATAAAAAATTATGTTATATCAGCCTTTTTTAAGAAAATAAAGAATAAAACAAATAAAATATGATGAAAACGTTCAATACATTTTTCCCCCAAACGGAAGTGCATGACTATTGACTTAGAAAGCACAAATATTTTTGTGAGTTAATATATTTTATGGGAATGTTACGGTCCCGTTGCGAAACATTTTCGTTGGGGTTTGTAATCGTTAGATCAACTATTCCTGACGGTTGCATGATGATCTAACGGTTACAAACTCCGACGAAATGGTTTCGTAACGACACCACAACATTTTCCTATATTTTATTATATAACTTGTTTTTCATGAGCTTCAAAATAGTTCATAATTTAGTGGAGAAAAATAAAGAATATATAGTAGTATTTGAATATTAATTGTGCCTTATTTTTCTAAGCACTATATCAAATATATAAACGTATATAAATTTATCATAGTGAAACACATACAAATTTATACAAAATGCAAATTCCCCTATATATAATTTCTGAATGCGCTGAGTCTATGTGGCTGCTTTTGGTACTTCGAAATCTAATTTGGCGAAAAATCATGCTTCGTAATTAGGTTTGGACAAATAATATTGATATAGTAATAATTAATAATCTAGATTCGGACATTTCATAAATATTATATAGCTAACTTAGGTATTTTAATATCACTTGTATTAATATAACCCTTTAATTCTTTGTAACTTTACATAGTGAGGCACTAAGAGCATCTCCAAGAGACTTATTATTTTAGACTTCTTATTTGGAGAAATAAGGAGTCATCCTATATCCATTTGCTTCCTATTTTTTGTTGTTCTCCAAGAGTCTCCCTATTTTATAATTTGAATATGAACCAGGCCCACAAATCTATCTAAAAGCCCACTTGAAGCCCACTTGATATTGTAATTGTTAACGATTATAATAGTAATTAACCAATTTTATAATATTCACTAATTTTTTTTAATTATTATAATTAGTAATTTATTATTAATTATTTTTTATAATTTTTCCTTTATTAATATAATATTATTTCTTTTTAGATTATTATTATTATTATACTAATTGTTATTATAATTTATTAATTTTTAATCAAATAAATTATTTTTTTGAACAATTTTTATTTTTTTAATTTTTTAATTTTAATTATTATTATTAGTAATATTATTAATTAATTGTTATATTTTTTCATGTATTAATATAATATTATTTCTTTTTAAATTATTATTATTATAATTATTATTATTATTATTATTATTATTATTATTATTATTATTATTATTATTTGAAACAGGGGGTCGTTTTTCCCTCCCCAGAAATGAGGAAGAGAAGCCTCTATTTGAGGTCACCCTAAAAATAGGACCAAGTTTAGGGGAACTGTTGGAGACAGTTTTTGAGAGAAAATCCTTATTTTTGAGATAAAAAAGATAAATAGGGAGGCTCTTGGAGATGCTCTAAGTGACTAATATATCCATGACTTTTGATTTTCTTCCTACAATTAGCTATTGAATTGCAAATGTATTTTAAAAGTTGATAACTTTTGTATTTCTTATCGGTTTTACATATATAATATATCAAATTAACTATCTTTTGATGATCTTCGTTTTGACATCCATATTGTATATATGAAATAATAAATTATATTTATCATTATAATAATAAAAAATAATAATATTTACTAAAATCCATTAGAAAAATAAAATTATATACCAATTGATATATTTATGTTTAATGTAGTTATATGTTGTAAGTTAAAAAATTATTATAATATAGCACAGATAAATCGTACAAATAAAAGTTTTATACTAAATATATAATAATATATATATTTTTATAAAAGGTATAAAATTTTCAACTACGTACCTTTTCTCATTAATTTTAGATTTTAAGAAAAAAATTAGCAAGCACCCGTATAATACACGGGCGTTGTAGTATTATAATATAATGTACTCATAAGCTTAGTCTTGACAATTTAAAGTGTTAAAAAATATGACGAAGTCCATGTCTAACAATTATGTTTCATAAAATATTTTGTTTAGTTTTAATTATATAATCAGTCATGGACAATTAATTCCCACCCAATCTGTATAGCATTCCACCCTATCACATATTTATGATAAGACCGGGCTTGTGATACAACCTTTATTTCTCAATATTCTTTTAATGAAATCAACAAAAAGCAAGAAGATAGTGATGATAATTAAGAATAAGAATCCAATGTTAAGAAAGATGTCCACCAATTCTTCTTATTGATCTCAAAATGTTTAAATAAATAGGAGTTTTTTTTTTCATTACATATCAATTGCTAATTCCCATTTTATAGTATTTTCCTTTTACATATGGTTGTTTGGACATATAATATCAACAACACCATGTAATACATTGATAGTTAAGAAAATGTAATGAGTTCCGACGAGGAGGAGAAGTGAAAACACTTAGATTAATTTTTATTTTATTATTTTTTTAAAAATGTTATCAATATTGTTATGCTAAATTGTAAATTGTACTTCATTTACAATTTAATCTCACACCTTTCAATTTTGACAGCAAAAGACAAGAGCTCTTTATTTGTACAAATCAAAACACGCATGCTAGACGTGGCCACGGGCCACCCGGCACGGACCGGCCCAGACCCACTCCAGTCAAGCCCATTGACCACGAATTTGGGTCTGGGTCCGAGCCCTCAACCGGGCCGGTCCAGGGCCATGTTTTTCCGACCCTGGCTCGGCGGACCAGGCCGGGTATGGAAAAAATACATGGTTTTTAAGTTTTTTTTTTGGACGGGCCCGGCCCGGCCCCGCCGGGCTACGGATCCGGCACGACCCAAGTTCGTGCCGGTTCAGGGTCCATGAAACCCAACCCGCCAACCCACTGGGCCGAGGCGGGCTCGAGCTCAACCCGTGTTTTGTCCATGTCTGATGCAGGCAACAAACGAACATCGAATGCCATATCGAGGTCGTGTCATGAAGAGTGGGAGAAAATGTTACCTAGTCTAACAGTAAGACATATATATTCAACAAATATGTATACTTTTAAATTGAAATGTTATAATCTCAAAATAATATAAATAAAAGTATGATATTTGATAACATAAATATACATTTATTGTGAAAAAGTGTGACGGGTCGACCCGTCTAACGATTAGCAACTTCAAAAGAATTGTGGTGAAAAAATGGGTCTCTAATGTTGCATTTAATACAAGTTTCATTCCCAGGGCCCAATTAAAGCCTGTCCTTTGCTAAAATAAACTCGGCCCAACTACTAAACAGTAACTTGTTAAACAATCTCTCTCCTCTCACTTCTCTCTACAGCCCCCTTTTAACACCCATAGCTATTCCGATAGTGATTTTGGATCTTATCTGCAACAATTTTTTGAACGTTTATCACCGGCAAACAATTCCTCATAAGCTCTAAATTGATTCGTATGTCATCACCGAATGAGCTTCTTTTCTGAAATTTTTCATCCACCGGAGCTGGAGAGACTCGTTTGAATCGATTCCATTGGCTCCGTACGGATTGGCCATGCGACGGTTGTCATCGGCGACGATCGGCCTCTCGAGAGAGGACTCCTCCGCAACCACCGCAGACGCCGCTTGTCAAGGCGCTGAGATTGTATTCGCTGCTGTTGTTGTTTCGAAGCCAGCTGAATTTTCAGAAGCCGATTGCTGTAGATTGTGCGATGGCCGCCGATGCTCATGGCCCTAGCCCAAGGGGAATGCTCTGCAATGCCGGCGCTGGTGCTGCGGCTGGTAATCTATACTGGAAGACTTTTTCTGTTTTGTGGTGGATTTTTAACTAATTCGTGTTTAGGAAGACTTTTTCTGTTTTGTGGTGGATTTTTAACTAATTCGTGTTTACCTTGATCTGAAATGTCTTTTTGCTGTTCTAACTTAAGATATTTTTAGAACGGATAGCTTGACAGTATAGTTTAGTTGTCATGTAATAGTGAGGAAACTAGTGCATTTATAGATTTGGAAGTCTTTGCAATATCGAAAACATGGAAGCATGACCATATATAGAATAAACAATTAGGTGATAGTTTTATTTTGAAAGTGACACCATATTGCTTGAGGAACAATATGCATCAAGTTATTTGTGGGATTATTGGTTCTAGATTATTTTGAGAAGAAACATAGTTAATCATGAAATCGTAGGTTGTTTATAGTTGAAATAACTATCCATTTTATGATGGTGAAAAGAAATGAGACTGATAGTGGAAATTCTTATAATATGATGGTTTTGCAACTTTTATTCGCCTTTGAAATGTTACTGGTCGTAGTCGCATGACTATTTTTTTGTCTGGTCTTAATCACTTGCAATGGACCATCATACCTTGATCTACCGAAACAGGAGTTAAGTTTGGTGTTAGATTGATGGTGGAAGTTTCCATGACGTTGAATTTCAGTGGCTTGCACATATAGAATAGACAATTAGCTGATAGTTTTATTTAAAAAGTGACAGCATGTTGCATGAGGAATAGTAAGCATGAATTGTTTGTGCGATTATTAATTTACCTGGCTCTAGATTATTCTGAGAGCAAATATAGTTGATAATAAAATCATAGGTTGATTATAGTTGAAAATAGAATCCATTTTATCGGGATGAAAAGAAATGAGACTGCTTGCGGTATAATATTTTGTTGTAGTTGGTGCAGGGTGCATCTGCAACTTTTATTCATCTTTAATATGTTACTAGTCCTAACTGCATGACTATTGTTTTTGGTCTGGTCCTAATCAATTGAAATTGAACATTGTACCTTTGATCTACCAAAACAGTAGTTAAGTTTGGTATTACATTAGTGGTGGAAGTTTCTATGAAGTTGAATTCCAATGGCTGGCGTTGTGACTGCAACAATGATAATAGTCATAATTATGTAAATTTCTCTCTTCTGGTCTTAGTTATCTGGTGTTGCTGCACTGGGGAATGATACCAAATTGTTAATGTAACTCTTACGATGTTCGGTTCTTATTCGGTGCAGGAGTGATTGCTGCTACTTTTGTCTGTCCTCTAGATGTTATTAAGACTAGGTTACAAGTCCACGGTCTACCCCAGCTCACTAATGCTAATATCAAAGGTCAGATTTTATTATTTCTGCGTTTACCATCATTAGTATTTCTTTTCTTCTGATCACAATCATATGCATGTGGATTTACTGTCATTTGGTATGTAGTCTCATTTAATGCTGTTTCTCAAAACTGAATATCTTAAGTTTGAGTCCATTTATATATGAGAATGCTTTTTAGGTAAAAGCTTGATGATTATGTTTGTTTATAACTGGACAGGTAGTGTTATAGTAGGAAGCTTAGAGCAGATATTTCAGAAGGAGGGATTACGTGGTATGTACCGCGGGCTCGCCCCTACGGTGCTTGCATTGCTGCCAAATTGGGCAGTAAGTTGGTTATCATATTTAATTAATGTAATCTGTCTGTGTTGGTTATCATGATGCTTCTTGAATGCGGCAGTGAATCATTCTCTTCGCTGTGGCGATGCAAACAAGTTAAATGAGAAATGAATTAGGGGTGAAACTTTTGCAGGTTTATTTTACTATATATGATCAACTGAAGAGTTTTCTTGGTGCCGATGGTTAGTTAACAACTTCCTTTCCCTAGCTTTGTTTCCTTTTGCGGAAACTAAGCAGAATCTGCTGCTTTTTATACTTTTAGATGGGGGAAAAAAAAAAGAAGTTGAAATATTTAATCGTATTATTTACACCCTTACATTAATGAACAATATAGATGTAAATCATCAGCTCTCTATTGGTTCAAATATGATTGCTGCTGCTGGTGCTGGGGCTGTAACGACAATTATGACAAACCCTCTCTGGGTTGTCAAGACAAGGCTTCAAGTAAGCATATGGTGTAGTTATCTTTTCTTTTTATCTATTTATTTGGAAGTAAGACATTTCTGTAACGTTTAATGCTGGCAACATGCAGTTGATTTACGTATCCATTCAAATTGAATTGTTAATCACATGTTTGACATAAGATATAAAATCAGCACAATCTGGCTATGTATTCTCAGTTCAAATTATAATCAATTTCTGGATTTGCTACTCCTGCATTGTACACAATTTGTATATTCTCGAATAAATGCTGGACATTGGAAATGGTCTACTAAAGAAAATAATTGCTTTAATATCGTGTAATCAGTATGCTGAATAATTCAGTGACCTACTGTTGCGTATGCTGTGTGGTGGCTTGTTTCCTTAATGGGGATATGCTGATAGGTTAAGTTGTGTTCAAATTGCTGATAGGTTAAATTGAGTTCAAATTGCAGAACCAATAGGTTTTAACTCAAAAACAAAATTATGGCCTTCACTGATGATAACAACTTAAAATGAATCATGATAATTCCTTCTTTGAAAATTCATATCCAACTTCAAGTTATTTGTTTTTTCACTTAACTTACAAGACTGGTAATTGTTTTGTTTGTACTCAGACACAAGGAATGCGAAAAGGCGTGGTTCCTTATAGGAGTACACTGTCTGCTTTGAGAAGAATCACACATGAGGAGGGTATTCGCGGTTTGTACAGGTTATCATCTATTTCCTTACTTCATGCAGACAGCATATTTTCTTCCTCGTAAGTTTGATCTGTCCTTCTTTTGGATGTTTTTTGGTCTATGCAGTGGGCTTGTGCCAGCTTTGGCCGGTATTAGTCATGTAGCTATTCAATTTCCAACATATGAAAAGATAAAAAGTTACTTGGCTGATCGAGGTATGTGGTAGCTAATTTGTGCCCTGATAATGTTTCATTTATCTTTATTTTCTTGTCATCAATCTTCATTTTTACTCCGAAACGAGCTTCACGTGAATTCATTTTAATGATGATAGATAACACCACAATAGATAAACTTAGTGCAAGTGATGTTGCTGTGGCTTCATCAGTTTCAAAAATATTCGCTTCTACATTGACATATCCTCACGAGGTAACGGTGCAACGAGAACCTTTTAGCTTAGCTGTTCGAGCTTGTTTTGTTGTGCTTTGCTTAATTCCATAAAAACCCGTTTTAGCAATCTATATTCTGTGAACCTTGGATTTCAGTGTTGCTGAAAAATTTTTAACTTCTCTGGTAAATTTTTCAACGATGATACAGAGTCAGTTGACAAACATACCAAATATTATTGTCCTGTTAAGCGGTTCTTATTCATTTAGGCCATGTCGAGTATTGAATTATTTGTGAGCAAAAGATTTTTCTTTAGAAATTCACATTTCTTAATATTTGGCCACAAATGTCTTTTGCCATCTTTTTACAATTTGGTGTTACCATGTTATGTTATGAACACCCTCCTTATCTTTACTCTCACGGTGTAAAAAAAATAAAATAAAACATTTTCATTGTAAAAGCGAAATTTAGCATTGTTTTCTTATATATAACCGTTCAGTTGGTAAGTATTACATTATTTTAGTTCTATTGACTATCGTATTGACATCCATTCAAATTATTAAATGGCACAAGGGAACTTATTTTTCAAACTTCTATATGTTTTATGAAAAAAAAAGCCGATCTTTGTGGGCAAACAAAATCGTAGCCAAGCCTGAAAGAAACTAAAAACTTTTTTTTTTTTTCCCCGTTTTAAACCCTGAATCCAGGTTGTGCGTTCGAGGCTCCAAGAACAAGGGCACCACTCAGAAAAACGTTACTCTGGAGTCATCGATTGCATCAAGAAAGTATTTCAGCAAGAAGGTGTCCCAGGTTTTTACCGAGGCTGTGCCACAAACCTGCTCAGGACAACCCCAGCTGCCGTAATCACTTTCACGAGTTTTGAAATGATTCACCGCTTTCTTGTTACCCTATTTCCGCCCGATCCACACACTGTGAGGGCAAAGCCCTCGTGCATTCATCATAAAAATTGATCACAAAATTTATCTTTTTATCTTTTTTTTTTTCATGACTGAAAATTCCATGCTGGCATGTAATTTGGTGATAATTACACCTAAGCTGCTGTGTTATGTTTGATAAACAATGTCATAATGATAGTAATATTTTTTTTTTTTTTTTGGCTGATTGATTTGTGATTTATTTAAAATGTTGGAGGGTAACAGAAGGGGGAATGATAATTAATGATGATAAATTGTTATGTTTTATAAATTGTAGTTTCATTGTTGTCGATGATTTCTCCGTCTTATCGAGACAAAAATTTCTGTTTTTCTTTTTCGTCTGTTTTTTCTTCCTCAATTTCTGCCCTTTTTTCAACACTGCAAACTATTACTATGATCCTTTGCATGATATGGCATGTCAGTGTTGTAACTTCTAAAGTGCACGATCAACCTGCGAAGGTAAAAAAGACTCACCAAAGGGTCTATAAGTCTATAACATATGATATATTTGTGTGCATGAACCAAATGCTTTTCTTTATGCATTCATTTTTTCCTTGTATACATATATATATACACAGGCCCGCTCACCTAATTAATTGAAAAACGTATTATCAAAATACGTTTTTCATATAAAACAAACTAGTGGGCACTGCCCACCGTGGTAATTAATTGAAAAACGTATTCTCAAAATACGTTTTTCATATAAAACAAACTAGTGGGCACTGCCCACCGTGGGCAGGGGAATATATTTATATATATATATAATTTTATTTTATTTTATTTTATTTTTTTTTTTTATTTCTGGCCCCTGTGAAAACACATTAAATACATTAATTAAGAAACAAAAATATCAAAAATGGTAAAACATGACCTGTGACCACCATCTAACAACTCAATGAATCAAACATCATTATGGTTCAATCCAATTTTATCCAAAGGAAACGAACCTGGATAGAGAAATGACTCTACTCATCGTAATTTTCATACCACATATTCTTGCATCAGACGACTTAACCTAACAGCAAGTCAGCTCGTCATAACTTTATAACAAAAAATGCATATTTAAGCTATTGACTATCAGAGTATGACATTTCAATTTTAACACGTATATTCGTTGAGAATATTATAACCGACTAACTATTAGATCGGCTTAATAATATAATAGGCTTACCGTTTTGATATACATGCTGTAAAAGTTACATTTCATTTTTTTTTTAGAAGGCATATATATATATATAGGAGTGCAATGCTGTCATGATATGTAGGGATTAATGCTGGTTGTTTCATGGACCCCTTTACCTTATTACTAAGAAAAAAACAACAAACATATGATATGAACCCTTTTTTACTTTTATTTGTTGTTTACTTTATTCTAATCAAAAGCCAGAGTTAGATAGATATATATGGTTTTAATAAAGTCGTAACCCAATTCGTGTCTCTGGCCATGCCTCTTCATAATAATCAATAATATTCAATCAAAAAATAGGTTACACTCGAAAATGAAGGTTGTGACATCAAAAGCCTACCAACCTAATTAGATATACATATATTTACATAAAAAATATGTGTTAATCTGGATTAACATAATAGGTTTTCAATCATTAGATGCTTAATTATGTCGTGTCTTTGATGCGAAATTTAATTGATCAGTATCCCTCCCTATATATTAACTCAAAACGTGTTGAGCTTAGGTGGCAGATTCTCACGCTTCGGATGCTGACATGGCGAAAATCTATCCTTCGTGATATTGTTTTTATATTAATTTTGTTATGAAGTTAGGTTTGATATTAGACATAATAAATTTTACACATATATTCAATAATTCAAACCTATGTTATACATGGGTATTAATACTAGTTTAGATTTAGACCCGAATAACCTCTTTAAGATTATTTGAAATTTGGCTAATTAGAACACAGTTAATTGATTGGGTTTGCGTTAATCATCATTTTATTTGGGGACAATGGAATATATTAAGGAGATAATGATCATTAGCGGGTAACATGTAGTTGTCGATAAAGTCAATTTATGTCCTCTTGGGAAGATATGATTGCAAAAGTGGGAAAATGGACCTCTACAGAAATTTTCATCAATCAATTATGTCAAATTAGTAGCAGGTATTAAAGGTGTAAATGAAGTCGCGAGTTCGAGCTCGAGCTCATGATGTTTGATTCGAGCTTTTATCGAGTTGACCTATAATGAAGTTTATCAGTACTGAGTTGTGCTAGAGCCGAATTCAAGTATTTTCTAGTTGATCTATAAGTATCGAAATCCTCATTTTGAAGCCTTCTAAATGAGATTTAAACGAGCCCAAGCTCAGCCGAAATCAAGTCTTAACGAACTGACAATTCGTCTCAATAAACAACTCTAGCAGCTATAACACTTGGGGATAGTCATTTAGTTGTATGTATGATTTTCATATATACGAACTATTCATCAAGCTTACATTTTTTTTTTTCTTTTTCAATATTTTTAGTTTCCAGTGCACTTTTTAAAATAAAAATAATCATCATAGACATTGTTAAATATTATAATATTCATTCAATCACATTTTTTATTTTATTATGTTTATATTATACCAAAGTTAACTATTAGATTTGTATCATACACCTATCTTTCAATTAAATATCTTCTACGAGCTTTATCCATTAAAAGATCATTTTTCAATAAAACTATATTCAATGGTACCCTTAGTGGTGTTGCCTTTGATGGACCATTTCTTTTTCTATTATTTGAGCCACTTTTAATCTGCAGCATGTGAAATTAGGATTAAAAAAGCGGCACATTTAATTATTTTTGTGTGAAATAGGGGTGCAAATGAGGGGAACAGCTGATCACGAGCCGCTCGCGACCAACTCGAGTCTTTCGATAAAACTCGAGTTCGAGTAGTTCATCGACTAAACGATGGGGTCTTGAGCATCATTTCAAGAGGCTTGTAAACTCTATCACTACAAAAAAACACTACAATTCCAACGAAAAATTCAACGGCAAAAATTTCCGTTGGAAATTCCAATGAATATTCCAACAAATTTAATTTTATGTTGGAATAAGTGTTGGATAGTTGAGAAATTCCAACGGATTTTTTCCGTTGGCATAGCTGTAGGAATTTATTTTCATAGGATTTTCTGTTGGATATTTGCTATTCCAACGGCCATTTTTCCAACGGATTTTTATACGTAGGAATATCCGTTGGAATAGCTATTCTAATGGAAATATAAAAAATTCCAACAGAAAATTTTCGCTGGAATGTAAAAGTTTTTTTTGTAGTGTATGAACCACTCAAAATTTTATTTACATAAATAACCCATATATTTAATTATTAACATTAATACATAA
>CACSLK010027752.1:12034068-12054966 GCA_902706635.1 Striga hermonthica | reverse complement strand
TTTTTTTTTTTTTTTTTTTCCTCATTTTTTTTTTCTTCATTTTTTTCACAAATGTAGAGTTCTCAAAGCAATTATTCCAGTTGCTCTCTTTCTGTAAAATGTGGTGAGTGTCTGATTCTTTTTCTCTTTAACTCTCTGTTGTGAAAATAGGCCGCATGTATTATTTGTGATTGCTCTCTTTTTTTTTTGTTTTGAGGTGATTTGAAGCGTGAAGAATTACATTGATTTATATGTACAAAATTCATAAAGAACTCTTGTGGTCCTCCATTAATTTCAATATTTCTTTTCTTTATTATTTAATGCAAATTATAAATTGGTTAAATTATATTGAAAAGTAAAACCGACGGGGAAAAATTACTAAAAATGACTAATTGATATATTTTTAAGAATCTGGTAACAATACGAATTTTAAAACAATATTATAAACATACCTTTAGTAAATGAGACATAAAAATGTAATTTCAAAATTAATAATAAATACAAATCATAAATTAACTATTCAAAAATGCTGAAATTAGTATATTTATAAATAAATAAATAAATAAAAACTTACATGTAAATAGATAGCGAATTAGGAGTGATTTACCAATAAAAAAAAAATAAAAAAACATGTGGACAAAAAAAAAGAAAAAAAAGGGAGTGGACAAAAATGAAAAGGACGTAACTTGTCTTCCCTTTAAATAACCGAACGGGTGAGTTTTCCCCACGCATTTCACACATAAAATAAGCCAAACTTCAGCATACTATTTGAGGGAAAACAGTAAGGAAAATAGAAGAATAATTATAGAAAAGAATTTGCAAAAATCGCACTCTGATATTTAAGGAAAAACGGGATGTTACAGTATGTCTTCATTTATCCTCCGCACCTATGTTTTGTATGTTTGCTGTATTATGTGCATTTCAATGATTTTATATGCCTGAGTGCTCTTCATGAAAGTGATAGAGGCCTGAGTTAGGGATATTTTTCAAGTGGTTTCATCATGATACGATATCTAGACTAAAAGCTACATGCATTTTAAATTCATCACGCATGCTGGAAAGTGGTGCAAGTTCATGCTTAGATTTCCAAATTGAGTTGTGAATTTCAAAATTGAGTTGTGAATTGTATAGAAAACGTATTCCTTAAATACGTTTTTTTCAGAATTTTTTTCAAGAGAAAACGTATTCAATGAATATGTTTTACAATTAAAAAAATGGTAAAACGTATTCATTGAATACGGGCTTTTTATTATGATCCACTCTCATTTGTTTGTGTATTTTTTTTTCCGCAACTTAACTTTTTTATAATTTTTTAGTAAAAAATTCTGCGAATTAGCCATTTTGTTACTGAATATAAAAAGGAAAAGGAAAAAAAAATGTCCTAAAACCCCAAACCCTAGCTACAGCATTTTTGCGGGATAACCTGAAGCTGAAGTATACCCTGAAATTCGAGAGAAATGGATGATGTTGCCAATGGCAAGAGCCTCGAATCTCTGCAAATATCATCCATCGACTATGATGTGGATGTAGGCGATCCCCAAAACGACGGCGTTCGAGATGACGTAAGCGACGAGGAAGACGAAGAAGATCGATTACCGGTAACTTTGGGGCTTCCGGAGAAGCCAAAGAACTCATGGGCATTGCTCCGGCAGTATTTCCCGAGCAAAGCTGGTGGCTTTCCGGTAATTGTGCCGGCATTAATGTTGAATTTCCTGTCGAATATTTTTGAGACAATACTTCAGTGTTATTTATGCCTTGTTTTTTAGAATTGCCCTAAAATATATCTAGTGAAGGGGACTGGGATTTATACTATCAACGCATATAATTTTTTTTCGATGACTGTTTGATTATATAGATTCTTTTTTCTAATTATATAGGCATGGTTGGATCCTATACATTTGCCTTCAGGGAAGTCCAGCCTTTGTGATTTCTGTGGTGACCCTTTGCAGTTTCTGCTCCAGGTACAAGAGAGTAAATTGATTAATTTTTGAAACTTGAATTTGATTGATCTTTTCTCGAATGCAGAGGTGTTAGGAATTGAAATAGCATTCTTCAGAAACATTTTTTCCTTTGGTTATTTTGATTGTAGGTTTATGCACCTTTGTCCGAGGAGGACTCGACATTTCACCGGACATTGTTCGTTTTCATGTGTACATCAATGACCTGTCTTCTACGTGATCAGCATGAACAATGGAGGCGCCATCCAGAGATTCCCTCCAGAAGGTACATAATTTTATCGATTTATGAGTCTTGAAATTCGTTTTTGTCGTGCAGTTACTGTGTTCTTTTACCTGATTGACATGTTTATTTGATCTGTTCTCCAAATTGTATTGAAGTGTGAAGGTTTTTCGGTGCCAATTGCCGCTAGTGAATTCGTTTTACTCGAGTAAGCCACCTGCGGAAGATGGTGGTGAGCAACCCTTGTCAGCCGGAGGTAGTGAGAACAGAAAAAAGATTGTTTCATTTTCAATTTAACCTGTGCTATTTGGAAAAGAAGAAAAAAATGATAGTGTATGTTATGTACATGAGTGTGGTGTAGTGTTTAATGTATTAGCTGCACTTATGAAACGATAAATGTCTAATACATTTGTTATCCCTTTCAGCATTGCTCTGTAACTGGTGTGGTACATGGAAAGGGGACAAGATTTGTGGTAGCTGTAAGAGAGCACGTTATTGTTCTGCGCAACACCAGGTTTTTGAAAAAACAAATATTGAAATTGAAAAAAAAAATATATATTGTCTTTCACTTAATAAATGGAGTTATCACAACTTATAGGCTGCTCATTGGAGGTCCACTAGCTCTAGCCACAGAATCCTTTGTCGACAATTGGAGACATCTGGAGAAGAATCCGTATCAGGTAGCAGTTTTACAAGATGGGTTTTTGCCTTATTTTTTATCCTTATGAAATCTCAGATGAAATCAAATGCTTAGAGGGGATACAATGAAATTCCTTGATTGGTTCTTTTTGTAAAACAAAGGAATGATTCACTTTTTTGATTTGACTAATCAGGCGAAACAAAACTAAAAAACAATGAATCCAACAAATTGCCAAAAATGAAAAAAAAAAGTATAGAGTAATAATATATATAGAATAATTCTTAAACTAAATAAGAGAATAGAATTCATAACAAAAAAGTAAAAATAAATGCAGGCTTTTTTATTCGAAACGCGTATATTTGAGTTGTGGGAAGTTTTGTCCTGAGTGCCATGTATCAGTTTGTGATGCTGACATATTTTCTGTTGTATATCGATTAAAAAAACTTGGCAAACAGCTGCCAGCAATTCCCTCTGGCCAGAATACGAGATCACAAATGTGGAGGAGTGTGAGTTAGAAGACGAGACGCCTAATGATGATGGATCCGTTGGTCCATTGATTTCTAGAAGCCGGGCTGATGATTCTCTTGGGCAGTTGCAAACTTATTTTAATGTAAGTTTCTTATTTGGGTAGTTTGACAATAACCTTCGCCATTCTAGATTTTTCCAGCCCAATAATATATTTATAAAATTTGTTTTTTTTTTAAATTGTTGAAAATAGGGACATGGTGACAACCAAAGTTGGGCCTCCTTCCAGGAGAGCATATCTTTGGCCCCTGACCAAGTTGTGAGGTGATAATATGGAGTATGCTCTTTATAAGAAATAAAGACTAGCCTTATGTTTGAAATGATTCGACAACATATTTACAAAAATACTATTCGAATATATTTTCTTTTGCAAGCAGGTACTCCAGATCTGCTCAGGCGAAGCCATTATGGCCCGTTTCAAGTGGTCGACCATCAAAATTTGATATTCCCAAGTGTAACTATTGTGGTGGCAATCGTGTTTTTGAATTTCAGGTGAGGTTTAGGCTAATATTTTAGCTGATAAGCTAACTTATAGTTTTTAAGTAAATTTCGAGCTTATAGCTGATAGCTTATGACTTATGGCAGAAAAGCTAGCTTATATGATAAAAGTGTTTGATTAAAGTAGCTGATAAGCTAAATCAAATAAAAATTTCAATTGGCTTATTTGAAAAGCTACTCAAGAGCTTTTTGGAAAAGTTCGTCCGACCAAACCAAACTTATTTGAATACAGAAAGCTTATAAACTAGCTTATGCGTTTACCAAACATAGTCTTAGTTGCACTAAGATGATTATATTTTCAAATTATAGCTTGAGGTGTAATAAACAAGTGTCTTCTTCTGAGGGATACTATAATTCGGCTAACCTCAAGATTAATTTTCTTTTTTTATTATATATATATTTTTGGTGAACATATAAAATCCACCTACTAAAAACCTTGATATTTGAATTGCACAAAAACAATCATAAGCCTCGTCCTAATAGGAATCAAAAGTAAACACTTCTTCAAAAGGTTGGTATTTGTCATTTCAGGTCTTGCCCCAGCTATTGTATTTTTTCCATGTGCAAGATGAAGAAAATTCTCTCGATTGGGCCACGATTGCTGTCTACACATGCGAGGCCTCGTGTGAAGGCCCTGTGAGTTACAAGGAGGAATTTGCTTGGGTTCAACTTGCTTCTCAGTCTACATAAAAAAAAGGACACTTTGCAGACAGAAGTTTGGTACCAAATAATATGGTTAGTTAACATGTCTCCACTTACTGCATTTTCCGAATGACAGCATGAATGAAGATAACGATTTCGGGCCTACTTTCGATTCATCTATTTAGGCTTGTGATGAATAGTGTTAATTTGTATCATTAAAATCAAACTATTTTTGTCTCATAGACTTAGTTGAATACTATTTGTTTTTGGTGGTTGAGACTTTGAGAACACTTGCTTGCTCTGTAAATCATTCATGGGGGGGACAACTCCATTTGCATGCTTTTATAATTAACAGGTGATGAGTATAAATCAGTTGGTTGTAACAAATCAACAATCCTTGTTTTGGTAGTATCGCTGTTAGCTGTTAGCTGTTAGCGGATTGAGACAGTTGTTTTGACCAACGGATTCTATTAGCTGTTTTGACCAGCTATTAGTTTCAGCGGTTTCATAAAATATTGTTTGGTAAAATTAGCGGATTGATTTTAAAAAAAATATATTTGGCACTATTAATTTGATAAAATATTTCACATAAATAATTATAAAGTAATATACATAAGATATTTATATAATTAGTTTTAGGCAAAAAAGGAATTTAAAATGATTAAGTCCTTATAAACATTTTTGTATCTATTAAAAATTGTGGTAATAACTAATTAAAATATTAAAAGTAGCAAATATAAGTTGCTATTAAATATTAAATTGATGTTTGAAAAAAAAATACAAAAATTAACTTATGAGTTTAGTTGTTATTTAAATAAAATAAATCACGTATAATGTGAGAAATGTTGACAACTTCGTACATTTCATTCAAAGCAACACAACCTTTCACATGTTCTCATTAATTAGGCAAATAAATATTTCATCAAGATAACAAATTGTCAGTTGAAAACGCTCCTTTGCTTAGCGTTTTAATTTTGGCTTTTCATGAAAAAACTTGAAAGAAAAAGCCATGCAACCGAACAATTGTTTAACATAATTTTAGCGTTTTTAACTTGGTCAAAACCGCTAAGATAGTCACCTCGCCAAAAAAGGCCAAAAAACAAACAAGTCCAAATATCATTTTTTTTTTTTTTTTTTATACCGAGGTTCCAAGCTTACGTCTAGTTATTCTTCGTCAAGCCTTTCTTTATTTTTATTTATTTATTACCTTTGATTGGTCTGGCAAAGCGAGTAATGGCAATGCACGTTATTCCTAGTTTGGTAGCAAATTTAATATTGCAATCAAAGATCATCAAGCAACAAAGAGTCTCTCACAGTCTCACTCAATAATTGGTATTTATAGTGTCTGAATAAATCGTACTCAACATAAAATTTGAGTGAAAATGTTAATCTACCAATGATTATAGTGCAGTCAATAATTTTTTTTTACAGTTAGTTAAGAACAAAACAGTGAAAAACGAACTATCCATTTTGAGTAGCTACAAATTTTGGAGCAACAGAGAGGTAAAATTAAGCAAGGATTCTGAAAATCAAATGAAATGAGGTAAAAATCTCAAAATTTATTTCAAATTGAAAACTTATATAAATATAGTACCCATATCCTCCCACCCTTCTTCTTCTTCTCCTTCTTCATCATCACCACCAACACCTATAAATCAAATCAATCTCACAAATTCCCCCCAGCACAGTTCAAGAATGTACAAAATGTGAATGCTCAAACGAATAATCGAAAAAAAAAAAACGAAGAACAATGAAAGGCAACGACCATCTTATGAACCGTTCTGCGCTACCAAAACTTTTCTTACACACGAATGGCGAACGAACGAACGAACAAACCTGGACGCTGTACACAGAATCGATTATAACATATATATTTATATATTTATCAACCGCGCGCGAATTTTCTCTGCTCGACTTATCTTCTCCTCATCACGAATCCGCGACCCGACTTTCTTCACGAGAAAAAATGGCACACTCGGAAAACGAGCCTTCCAGCTCGGGACACGGCTCGGGAAACACATTATAAGACGACCCCTCCACCTCCGAGCACTCCCACGACTTCTCGGCTGAGGAGGCGCCAATGAATGATACGTTCGAGAGGCATAACGAAGTGAAAGGCATTTCCTCTATTCCCGAAAATACCCCTGAAGTCGAAATGTTCACGCCGAACAAGCCACTAAACGTGATTTCGGTCACGACCGGAAAAGCATTAGGGTCGAAGCTATCGTCTGGGTGGGACCCGCATTGGCCCATCACCTTAATCCCTTGCCGCACGTTTTTCATGAAAACGTCTCGGACAAAAACACCCCTGATGTAGCCTCCTCGTCCCTTGGTGGTCTTGAGCTCGACTCCGGTAGAGGAGTCGAGCACGTGGAGGTGCTCGATTAGGATGCTCGAGATGCCACCGGACATCTCATTTCCAAGGGCAATTCCCGAGCCGGAAAAGGAGCGGAGATTAAGCTTCCGAATGTGGACTCGAGAAGTTGGTTTTCCGTACGAAATTCCGTACTCATCCCAACCGCTCTTCAAGGCAACTGCATCGTGGTCGGTGGTGATGTTGCTATTCTCGATGCAAACGTGCTCGGATGAATCTGGGGTTCGGGAGTTTGGATTATTGTTGGAAAAAACGAGGCAAAATTGCATTTTTAGTCATGCTAGTTAAACGCGATAGATTTTCGGTTAATATTAAATCACAGGACCAAGGCAAAAAGTTGGAATCTTGAGATTGGAATCTAGAGATTAAAATTGCTACGACTTTAAACTAGCAGGACTAAAGATGCATTTTTGCCAAAAAATTGAGGGAACTATCTTTCTAAAAAACGAAACCGTCTTGAAAAAAATGGATAATTTTAACTCTTTTTTTGGGTTATAATAAACGTTGGGTGAGTAAACTTTTCAACAAATAACATATACACTTCTGGTAAACAAATGTGATTTTGAAGTAATAAAAGCAAAGCATATTTAAGCAAATGCAATGAAAAATTAGCAAAAACTCATTTCACAAGCTATTGAATAGTAAGAAAATGATATGAATCGATCATAATTCGGACAGACCTGGAACTACACCACTAGTGTATGGAGAGTCGGGCGGAGAAAAAACTGTAATATTCTGAACGAGAAATTTACTGCAATCCAAAAGTTTGTGAGGCAATAAAGTTAGAAATCTGTATATCCTAAGGCAAAATGTGAATAGAAAAGAGATTGAATTGTGCAGCACATACCTGCAATAAACGGGGTGTATGTTCCAAGCAGGTGCATTTATGAAGGTTAAGTTTAATACAACAATGTTATTCGACCCAACGAGTTCAACTAGATGTGGTCGGCTGTAATTTAAAGAATGATTATTTAATTGTTCCCACCAAACTGAACCTTGTCCATCGATAGTTCCATTATTTCCTGTTACGAAATGAAAGAAAATCGCATTATTCTAGATTAAAGTAAATGGACAACCAAAAAAAAAAAAGAAAAAAAAAGAAGTAAATTAAAGTATGTTTACCTGTGATAACAACATCAGTTAAATCTTGTCCGCTGATCAAGCTACGATATCTTCGACCAGGTAACTCGAGTCCTCGGCCATATGAAGGTAAGGGATCCACTAAATCCCAGTGACTATAATCCTGAAAGAGAAATATATATTATATATATATATATACACACACACATATATATATATATATGAGTCATTATAAAAAATAAAAATAATCAAGTGATGGAGCAATTTCTTTTAACCAGCCATGTTGCTCGAATGGAAAAAAGTTATAGAACACGAAAGTGACTTAATATAGGAGAAGATTCTGTAGTAAAATGCAAGATCTGCAGTGAGTATTTGGTGTATAATTGTCTGCATCTTATTGAAAAGAACACGTGCAAAAACGATTGCATAGTCTTTCAATCGGTGAATAAAGACTAAGAATAATAGGTTCCAATTCCTAAAACAGTTTAGAGCCTAATCACAAATAACCAATACATCTTTCTAAACTACAAATCCCCCAATCCAAAGTTAAATTCTCCCCTACAAATCGGTTTTATGTAATCCCGATAGACCTCGAGAGTCCCCTCGAAACAACAAGCCAAACTTCATTATGAAGTACAAAAGAATGCACACATTTGTTCCTCGTACTTGGTAAAAGCTTCTTGTATTCAAACAAACTATATAAGTCATAAGCTATAACCTATAAGCTCGAAAATCACTTATAAACTATAAAAAATTACCAGAAACAGCATAAAGTTACCAACCTGAGAACCGAGAATAGTGGCGTCTTTCTCGAGGAAAAGCGTTAGACGGCTCGTGAGCGTAATGCATCCCGTGAGCCACTTTCCCGGGGGAACATACAGCTGGGCTCCACCTTTGTCGGCGAACGACTTGAGGTAAAAAATCGCATTTTGAAACGCGACCGTGTTCAAGGTTTTTCCGTCCCCAACTGCACCGAATTCCGTGACCGATACACTGTGAGGCCTTGGGGTCAACGGCCAACTAGATTCGCACACCTCATCATATTCAGCATCAATGCTCAATACCAGGAGCAAAAGCAAAACTACCTGAGACAAATGGCCAATTAAGGAAAGCAAAATAAAAGAGGCAAACTTGAATTTCACTTCATAACACAGTAATGTGACAAAACCTGAACTGTTTTCTTGAAGTATAACACCAAAAAGATCAAATTTTTATCAAGATAGCAGCACATTAGAAAACAGGGCATGCTTAGCATATTAAGTGAATCAACTACCAGATCTCAAAAATTATTATAATATAACACATGTAAGTCGGACAAGTAACAATCGTCATACTAAATTAACAAGAAAGATCACAACTTCAGATCCAGCAAACCCCAGAATCACTAGTGATAAGGACAACACATAAATAATCACTAGCAGCAGAACTGGAAGCAGTGAAGAAGATCTAATAAATAGATATACAGTTTTGAGTACAAAATTTCACCTTTAAGAGTAAACCAGCAAAGTTCAGTGAACAAGAATTGCTCTTTTCAGGCAGGAATTACATAAGCTCATAAAGGGATCCAAGAATGCTAAAAAAGATCATTTTTTTTTTTAAATTTTTTTAACAAATATATATATATATATATGAATCAAGAAACTGAGAATAATAACATAACAGAGTCAAAATCACTGAACAAAAACAAAGAAATTAAACGTACTTACTAGCCTCTTCATGTCTTTTTCTGTTCAAACCCTCATTCAAAAGCTTGGTAAGAATCTCTGACTGTAACCTAAAATTGGGAAGAGAAAAAACAGAAGGAATGAGAAAGAATATGGCCAAAAAAAATGGGCGTGATTGAATGATGATGAGTGGCAATTAAGGAGAAAAGAATTTTTTAGCTCCAAGAATGACACTCAATATTAATTAAAAAAAATAAAAATAAATAAATAAATAAATAAATTACAAAGATGGTAAGAGAGAGGGACAGCACAGAACAAGGAAAAAGAACCCCTTCGGTTAACACATTAAAAACCATATATATGGAATAAAATTGCAAGTAAACCCAAGCCAAATAAAAATAAATTAAAATAAAAAAAAAATTGGTTTTTTTTTTGTTTTTTTGTTTTTTTTTTTTTAATAATGGGACAAAATTAGGAAATTGGTTTCAAATTGATATAATAAGCAATTAGTATCCATTAATCACTCCTCTTAATTTTCTACCCAACGGGTTGTTTTGTTTGCCGACACTATATAATTGATGAATTGTCCTTCCCTTCCTTTTTTTTTTTCCTTTATATTTTTCTTGTACGTGAAAAATTGTTACGATCTTGTTACGAAATTATTCTGTTGGAGTTTGTAACCGTTAGATCAATTATTCCCAACGATTACATAATGATCCAACGGTTATAAATTCCGACGAAATAATTCCGTAACAAGACGGTAGCATCTTCCCCAACATATTTTTTTTCCTGTGTAACAAAGAGAAAAGCACAATAATGTAATGTCATAAAACATGATTGGCCAACCTTAAACATAAAATAACAAAATAAAGAAAATTATTTTTAATTAGTATCATTAGTTGTTAATCATTTTTTTTCCATTTTTATTTAATAAATTTGTTTATATTTGTGATGTAAGGGTATATATGCATGGGAGAGGAAAGCATGTGCCTTTGTGAAAAGTGGACCCCATTGGCTCAATGATGTATGGGAAATGCTAGCCTGGCATCACTCAGTTTGCCAGATCAGACACCCCAATCATGGGCCTACTCTTTAGAATTTTCCCCTTTTTTTTTTCAAAAATTAAAAAAAAAATAATAATATAAGTATATGTGTATAAAAAAAAATAAATGCTATGAATAATATTTTGGTGAGGGGTCACTTTTTATATATATTCCAAGTTCTATTAGGTATTTTTCTGTCATTTTGTGGCCCCTTAGTTGTCTACCATTCATTTTCACATTTGAATCTTTTTAATTATTCTACTGTCCTGAATTACACAACAACCAGAGGAACTGCAAATAATTTCTCCTAAAAGTTTTCTTGCTTATTTATTATTATTATTATGTGTTTTGTAAAAGTGAAGTGTTAATTATGACTGTAATAATTTTTAGGTTATGTATAGAGGAAAATGCGAATCATTCCGTCGAAATTTGTAACCGTTACATTATCATATAACCTATTATAGATAGTTGATATAACGGTTACAAACCTGAACGGAATGGTTCGGGACCGTAGAATCTCACATGTATAGATACATCCTCATGGGAGTACCTTAAAATTGGCCAACTCATAAATAAATTGCATGTTTTTTATAGAGCGTATTATTTGAGGCCGTGAATGGACGGCTCATTATACTATGTGAATAAAATGATATACTTATATTTATTTTAATTTTAGTTTTATGTTTGATATTTTATTGGTAATTATAAAGTATTCACAATATCAGATTATGGGAAGAGAATAAATGATTTATATATTTATTATGTTGGCATGAGGTGGATTTTTCTGTTTGTTTTGTATATATAATTTAATAATTTGGTTAACCTTGAAAAACTCTTCAGGAAGAGCTTTGCTGCCCTTGTGGTCCTATCCGACTCAATTTCGGATTAGTCGGTTTTCTTGTAGATCCGGAAACCGGAAGGTTCGTGTAAAAAAAAAAGAAAAGAAAAGGCGGGTTTCAAATACCATATGCCGCAGTCATAACATTATTCGATCGATCCTCTTCTCTTCACACAGTTGATAGTCTGTCTGGTCAACAATTATATTATTAC
The DNA here is from genome assembly GCA_902706635.1 of Striga hermonthica. NCBI lineage: Eukaryota > Viridiplantae > Streptophyta > Magnoliopsida > Lamiales > Orobanchaceae > Striga > Striga hermonthica. The sequence goes on along the minus strand of CACSLK010027752.1, from coordinate 12,043,293 downwards.
CATTTAAAGCATTTCAATTAATTATTGACTGTTAGAACGTGAGATATATATATACACACACTCACAGCTGTTCCTCATCCCACTTTTTATAGCAAAAAAAGTTTTAAATGTCAACAAATGACACGAGTTAATACGGAGGTTTATTATTAGGTAATACCTATTTATTAGACTCATATACTTTTTTTTATTTATAAAATGTGTATTTTTTTTTATTATAACATGAAGTATCTTTATAAACTACTCGAGTCAAGACAATTATTAAGGTATCACAACATTTTTGTTAAGGCGGATTGATTGATCATATTTTACGTAAAACAAAATGTATACGGTTAGGGCGGATTGATTGATTGATCGATCGATCATATGTCAATACTTTAGTTGAAAAAAATATAACAATCTAACCATTATATACCAGTAGCCTTATGTATAGAATTTGTAATTTTTTTTTTTGTAAATATATGAACTTGATGATAAGTGCTGAAATAAGTTGAGAACTAACAGTCAAATACATGTAGTTTCATTTTGTTTATACATTACATGCTTTTTTCAAAAGCATGGTCCATGGTGTACATGAAATGGGCCTAAGCCTCACGGGCCGAAAGTGGCACATGTATAAACTAATAGACATGGGCCAATGGCCTAGTTTCACTATGAAATGGGCTGCTATTCGTTTCAATGGGCCGAAAGAGGCGCATAGAAATGCGTGCCGAAGAGTTTCAGCTGACGGAAAATTCTCCTCCATTTTGTTCTGAGCTCTGACCGGCGAAAAAAATTTGTTACAGGCTTCGTACTCAAATCGATCATTTATTCACCGATCACCTGTTAGACTCAACTGATTCCGGCAATGGCGATGTTAGTAATTTGCCGGCGTCTAACTAGTCGTCCTCAGGCGGCGGCGTCCCTGTCGGCGAGCTTCCGGTGGTACTCCACGTCCTTTAGAGAAGAAAGAGATACCTTTGGCCCCATTCAAGTTCCATCTGATAAGTTCGTACTTTATATTTACGTTAATTCTCTTATGGAGCACCATTTTTCGTCCTCAGTGATGGTATCAGTTACCAAATACTTTGTTTTATTTGTTTATATCTTTATTCCTCAGTGCAAATCAATCGTGTATGTATTTTGTGTAATTTGATTTGATTTGGTGTTGACTTCCTTCTGTTAGCCGATAAACAGACTTGTCGTATAGATGGATTAGACTGTAATATACAGACTTGTGAGCTGTTAACTAGTAACCAGGATAATGGTTAATGCGTCCTGTTGAAGATTTGTGCTGCAAAATCATGATAAAAAACCGAGTCAGATGTGTTTTCAGCAAAATGCTGCAATTTTTTCGTGTAGATTTACCTTATTTATGTAACTTTTTATATGTCTTATTTGTCTAATCACTAATCTTACAAGTTATTTCATGTATTGTTGTCCTCAAAACATTCGTTTACTGCTCCAATTTTGATCATTTCTGTTTATTCCAGAACTAGAACATATCTCCTGTTTTCATGAAGACTGGCTGTCGAATGTGCTTATCATAGGTTGTCCAATTTGCTAGTCATTTCAGAAAAATTTGTAATAGGCCCAAGTGTATAGCATAGACGTTACAAACAAGGTTTTTTTGGGCATCCGTATTATTGAAGGACCGGCCGTATCGACCTTTTTATGTTATTATTTGGAATGCACAGATTATGGGGCGCTCAAACTCAAAGATCCTTGCAGAACTTTGAAATTGGAGGAGACCGGGAAAGGATGCCCGAACCAATTATCCGCGCCTTTGGGATTCTTAAGAAATGTGCTGCAAAGGTCAAATACTCATGATAAGAAGAATTTTCCTTTGTAAAGTTGCATTGTGGCTTCACTTATTTAGTATCTTATATGAAGAATCTGCTATCTTTCCATTCGTCTTCCATCACCACACCCTACGATAACCCCATCTGAAAGGGCTTAATTAACTTGAAATTTTGACTTACATATTTCTTTGCAGATAAACATGGAATATGGCCTCGATCCCTCCATAGGCAAAGCAATAATGCAAGCTGCACAGGAAGTCGCTGAGGGAAAATTAAACGATCACTTCCCCTTGGTTGTTTGGCAAACTGGCAGTGGTACTCAGAGTAACATGAATGCCAATGAGGTACATCTGGCTATCAAAGTATTATCATTCTGTTTTGCTTCACGATGCAGTATTTGATGTTCACTTTTCTTTTGATTCAATTATATTTTCTCATCTTGTAATGACAGGTTATTGCCAATAGAGCAGCTGAAATTCTTGGGCACGGGCGTGGTGAAAAAATTGTCCATCCAAATGACCATGTGAACAGATCGCAATCTTCGAACGACACATTTCCAACAGTAAGCGTCTTTGAGATTCAGGAAGAGTATATTTAGTTGCATTTTACTCTGATTTTACCTGAAGTCTAGTGGTTATGGTTTGTCTTTATGCACAGGTAATGCACATAGCAGCTGCAATGGAAGTCAGTTCAAGATTAATACCAAAACTGAAACAGTTGCACACAACACTTAATTCAAAGGTTTTTTCTTGGCTTATTTAAACTATTTTCTCACCTTTTCTTTCTACAACGCGTCTCCTGCTCCTTTTTATCTGATGGCCATTAGATCATTAGGCATTTTATAATCGGTTTGCCGTTTATCGAACACATGTTCTGCTTACTTTTCATTGCCGCTGTAGTAAGTCCACTTTGTTATGTCTTTCAGTCTATCGAATTCAATGACATCGTAAAAATTGGCCGCACTCACACACAAGATGCCACACCCCTGACACTTGGACAAGAATTTAGTGGGTATACCACCCAGGTAGGTTTTTCATCCAGCACCTTTTGAGAGTGAATCTTTTTCAGTTGAATATGGAAGGCAGAAAAATATTGCGTTTCTACATAAAGATTGTGCTTGTGATTGTAGGTGAAGTACGGTATAGATCGAGTCTCTTGCACCCTCCCTCGCATGTATCAGGTTATATTAACTTTAATAATCTCTTTTTATTTTTTATTATGTTTTTTCCACGAAATTATTTGATTCTCCCAATGGTCCTAAGAATTTGGAGTATATTTTCAGCTGGCACAGGGGGGGACTGCTGTGGGAACTGGTTTGAACACGAAGAAAGGGTAAGATGTATATAACTACATATTGTTGCTTGGTTCAATGAACCTTTAGCATTTTCATAAATCTGAGTTACAATCTTTACAAATCGACTTTATGTTCTCAGGTTTGATGCAAAGATTGCTGCAGCAGTAGCTGAGGAAACTAATTTGCCATTTGTGACAGCTGAAAACAAATTTGAAGCACTGGTAAAACTCCCTTTCTGAAACTGGCCAGGCGAAGTAGTTTCTTGTTGATTCCACGACTTGATATCCACTGTATCTCATGCATATTTACATCATGAAACTGGCATCTGGTTATAAAAAAATTCCACTGCCAGGAATTTTTATCTGTACGAATTGTTTGTTTTGAGGAATTAATGTGGAAAGGAGAATTTCTTTTACCCACTGTTTTGATAGGCTGCGCATGATGCTTTTGTTGAAACAAGTGGTGCCTTAAACACAATTGCTGCCTCGCTCATGAAGATAGCAAATGATATACGTTTCTTAGGAAGGTAAATGGGATTGCAGAGTTTCTTAAATATTTGAGTATTTTGATTCAGTTATTGTTCTTACATCTTAGTTTCTACAGTGGTCCACGATGTGGCCTTGGAGAACTCATACTTCCTGAAAACGAACCTGGAAGCAGTATAATGCCGGTAATATATTTTTTTTTTTTTTTTCCAATTATTTGATGGTTCGTTGATTATATTGTGGCTGCTATTAACTGTGTTTTGCCTGAATAATTTTAAATTTCAGGGAAAGGTGAACCCTACACAGTGTGAGGCTCTCACAATGGTTTGTGCTCAGGTAAAAATAATCTGAAATTTGGATTAAAGAAGTCATTTTCTCCAGATGCAACACGGTAAAACCGACGTGTTTTTACTTTTAGGTCATGGGCAATCATGTGGCTATTACAGTGGGGGGCTCAAATGGCCATTTTGAGCTGAATGTGTTTAAGCCTGTTATTGCCAGTAATCTGCTACAAGTAAGTTCCATGTTTATTATCATCCTTTGGACTTTGATTGCTGTTTTTACCTATACAGTTATTGTCTACATTGTGATTCCTTTTTTTATATTGATTTTTTTTCTTTTCTTTCTTTTTTCCTTCTGAAACTTATGCCTCACCTCCTAATTATTCAGATCGAATAAGGATTGAGCAAGGGCACCTGTTGACTTTCTCCATTCCTTCATTAAAAGTTGGACAATTTTGAAAACCATTTTCTTAAACATCGTCTTCTTTTGTTTGTTAGTCATTGAGACTGCTAGGTGATGCGTCTGCTTCATTTGAAAAGAATTGTGTCAGGGGAATTCAAGCCAACAGGGAAAGAATTGCTAAATTGTTGCATGAGGTCAGTCTACTTTGTCCATGATGTGGAAATGTGGTTGAAACTTTTTATTTGGCCGATAGCTTATATAATTGTTCTTTTTCATGCATCGCAGTCTCTCATGCTTGTTACATCTTTAAATCCGGTAAGTTGCAGTTTATGTATTTATTTACTTATTTTTTCTCCATTGCGTATTTTGATTTACTGCCAAATTATGCTGATTGTAACTAATCAAACTCTAGAAAATCGGATATGATAACGCTGCATTAGTTGCCAAGACAGCTCACAAGGAAGGAAGTACCTTGAAGGTATGTGTACTCATGCTGAGAAGAATTTATAGTCTTTCGTGATTGCAATAATCTATAAACGAAACGTATTTTTTACTTTATTAGTAATTTCTGTCGTGAACTAAAACTGATCTGTTTTGCGCATAAAAAGTATCATTTCAAAGAAAATAGTTTCCAGGGTATCATATTTTTATGAAATTTCACGTCACTCCTTGCAGAATGCTGCCTTAAAACTAGGCGTGCTCAATTCCGAAGAATTCGATCAGCTTGTTGTGCCAGAAAAGATGATTGGCCCGTCAGACTAATATCTTTAGAAGAAACATTTCGAAATTTAGACGGTCCCTTTCAATTTTGGGGGACGATTATTCTTGAGGTTTTCTCTGCTGTGATTTGAGTTTTTCACTGCGAATAATATTTGTGGCTACTCTTGGTTCCGTATGGGAAAGCCTGCTCATTGTTGCAACTGCTGCTTGGAAAATAAAATTTGCAGCAGACAGTAAGGTTTTATTATGCTCGTGGTACAATTACTCTAATGTGGTTGCTAGAGCACCTGTCAATTGTAAATTTGTATAAGAGAAGCTCAAAGCTTATGGGACTACTGCTGTCTTGGGCCTAATGATAGGCTACTGACTTCCCACAAAGCTCAAATTTTGGGCTGAAGAGCGCCTTCAGAAAAGTTCACCTAAAAATTTCTTTTTATATTCACATTTATATAAAAAAAATTAATTACAAATATACCAAATTTTAATATTTTTAAATGAAGTTGTGGTTTATCTTTTTAATTGACTTTTAAATTGCATTATGAAATTTGTGTAAGATTTATTTTTAATGTCGTACTAGTACAATACCCGTGTACTACACGGGTAATTGTTAAGAAAATTATTTTAAATTAAATAATAATAACAGTAATTGTTTAAAATTTAATTATGTATTTATAAGGCTAATTTGAGATTTTCATGAAAATTAATGAGTTGATTGAGAGTTTCCAAAATAAATAAGGTTATATTAGTCAATCAATGTGATTACCAAAAGTTTCCATACAACATAGGTTATATTAGTCAAATTATTATGGAATTACTAAGTTAGTTTTTCAATATTTTTGGAATGTCCGAACTTGAAATTATTATTTAAAATAATATTATTTTTATTCAAACCAAACTACGAAGCATGTTTTTTTGCCAAGTAGGATTCCGAAAGATTGTCACTTAAGTTCAGCGCATTCTGTAATTATATATAGAGGGGGATTCTAAAAAAAATATAATAAAAATAAAAAAAGTAGTAAAAATGTAAAAAATACCTTCACATAATCCATACGGTAGAATCTGAATTATATGGTAAAAGACGTATGGGAAAAAAAGAAATATCAACGAAAAAAAAAATAAAAAAAAAAATACAAGAACTAATAATAATCATAAAAAAGCCAATAACTAGAATCAACTAGACAAATGTCATCACTTTTAATTCTTTTTATTTACATTTCCACTTAATAAAATAGAGTATTAAAATTCATGGAGTTTTATTAAAATTCAATAGACAAAATCATTGAGGATTACAAACTCCATGCTCAATGATGTCACAATTCTAGAAAATAGATGACATCATGGAGTTTTATTTAAATTCAACAGACAAAATCATTGAGGATTACAAACTCCATTGCTGCATATTGATTTCAATGATTTTTTGTCACAATTCTCATTCCAAAGCCAAACTATGAATTACTCCCTCCATTTCAACTTGTACGTCTTTGACTTTTTTGATTTATCTATTTTGCTGTGTATCTAGCAATTTGAAACAGATGGAGTATTAAATTTTAATTTAAAATAAAATGGCTCTCCTTTCAACTTCTTCCTTTTTTTTGGCTCTTTTATTTTATTTTATTTTTTTTACATTAACTTTTGTGCATACTCTCACTATATAAACCGAAGCTAAGAAGTAAACCTACACACCACCACCACATTATTAATTCCTCTAAATTAAGTTTCTTAGCCTCTTTGAAAAAACAAACAAAATAAAAGAAATGGGACATCTTTGGCATGTTGTTGTTTTCTTTCTTTCTCTCTCGCTCCCACTTTTTGTTTATCCTCATGACGATGAAAATATTGTTAGCACATACATCGTTAGAGTCCAAACTGACATGAGACCATCAGCTTTTAAGGAGTTGGAACATTGGTACGAGGCTACCCTTCATAGCCTCGACTCCAATCCTTCAAAATCCCAAAACAACTACTCGAGATTACTTCATGTTTACAAAACAGTTTTCCATGGATTCTCGGCCAGCCTGACCTCACAACAATCCCAACAGCTCGAGAAGCTTCCGGAGGTCGTTGCGGTTTTCCCCGACCGACTTCTCAAGTTACACACGACCCGTTCGCCTTATTTCCTTGGCTTATACGAGGATACTAATAATACAGTGGCACGGCCTTTGCTGGTTGAATCCAATTCCGGCTCGAATGTCATTATCGGATTCCTCGACAGCGGTATCTGGCCCGAACACCCTAGCTTCGACGACAAAGGCCTCGATCCCCTACCTGCCGGCACATGGAAAGGCGAGTGCGTGGAAGCTGATATGTGCAACAACAAAATCATAGGCGCTAGGTTTTTTCTGGACGGATACGAAGCTTGGAAAGGCGGTAGAGTCGATCGTTCCCCATGGGATAACTTCGGCCACGGCACTCACACGGCATCCATTGCCGCCGGAAGGGCCGTCGAGGGCTCGTCTTTTTCTGGATACGCAAACGGCACGGCAATCGGAGTTGCGCCAAAGGCAAGAATCGCCGTGTACAAAGTCTGCGGTGATGATGGTTGTGCCGGGTCCGACGTTCTCGCCGGTTTCGACAAGGCCGTGGAGGATGGGGTCGATATAATTTCCATCTCACTTGGAGGCGAAGGAGCGGTGCCGTATGATGAAGACCCGATCGCGATCGCGGCTTTTGGCGCGATGGAGAAGGGCGTTTCGGTCATTTCATCCGCCGGGAATAGCGGCCCTTTTCTATACAGGGTGAGCAATGTTGCCCCGTGGATGACGACCGTTGCTGCCGGCACGATCGACCGAGGTTTCTTAGCGGATCTCGTACCGGAATACGGACCCGTGATGTACGGTGCATCGCTTTACGGTGGGCCTCCTCTGTACCCTACTTTTCTGCCCCTAGCGTATGGAGGGAGTTGCAGTGAAGAGGGGTTACCGGACGAGAGCTTTTCTGGGAAGATTGTGGTTTGCGATGCAGTGAAAGGCACGAGTGCCATAGCTCAAGAAGATGTTGTGAGGAATATTCTCCATGGTTCCGGTGTGGTGGTTGCCAACTTAAAACTGGCCGGAAAAGGTCGCATTGCGAAACCCTTTTCCATCCCCGGTCTCACCATAACCGAGTCCGACGGAAACACGATCCGTGACCTCATACGCAAACAAAACACAAACACAAATGCCACGATAATATTCCGTGGCACGGATTTTGGGATTGGGCCGGGGATCGAGCCAGCTCCGGCGGTAGCTTATTTCTCATCCAGAGGCCCTAACTCAAAGTCATCGTACGTCTTGAAGCCCGATGTGGTCGCGCCAGGTGTCAACATCCTTGGGGCGTGGATCCACGGCAAATTCAATGTGACCTCGGGCACGTCAATGGCATGCCCGCACGTTTCAGGATTGGCTGCTCTATTGAAGGGGGCCCACAAAGACTGGTCCCCAGCAATGATTAGATCCGCCATCATGACCACGGCTTACACACAAGCTAACAATGGCGAGCCCATAATCAATGAGAATGATGGAACAGAGTCTAAGGCTTCTGATATGGGCTCCGGCCACATTGACCCGGAGAAAGCTCGTGATCCAGGATTAGTCTACGATATAACCCCGAACGATTACGCGGCATTCCTGTGCGCTTCAAATTATACGGTCGATCAGATCCGCCTTATAACTAATGAAAGTTACGCGACGGAGGATTGTAGCAGAATTAATGCATGGGATCTGAATTATCCGGCCATCTCTATTGATTTAGAGACACTTGATTACATGAATCGTGATATCACGGTTAAAAGGACAGTGACACGTGTTGGTGACGGCGATGCTAGTTACAGCGTGACGGTGACCAATCCGAAAGGGGTAACTCTGACCGTAAATCCCATGAAAATGGATTTCACGGCCGGCAAGGGGGAAAAACAAAGTTACGCCGTGACAATAACGGCAACTTCGTTGCCGAAAGAGACTGTGGAGGGGAAGATTGTTTGGTCGGACGGGAAGCAGCAGGTGGTGTCGCCGGTGGTGATACGGGCGTATTGACGACCAACCCTTTTCATGATTACTCTTTATCACGCAGTTGTGCGGTATAAGTCGGCTTCATAATTTATCATAAATGCTAAGTGTTTCTTTTGTTTCTATGTTCTGTGAAATTTGCCTATGAAACTTACCTAATATTATATATTTATGTGTGTATGACATCTGTTTTCCATTTTTATATGTAATTTTCTCCACATTTTGTATCACTTAAATGTCTTCTAGTAAGAATCATGTTTCTCTTTTTCTTTTTTTTTTTT